>VYZW01038697.1:2968-28332 GCA_013401315.1 Balaeniceps rex | reverse complement strand
TGCTTAGTTGCCGACTGGGGCTAAACCACGACAGTCTTTCTTGTGAGCATTTCCCTCCCCCCTGCAATACTGTTAGTCTTTCAACAATTACATGTCTGTGTTTTTACTTTTCTTACCTTGCATGGCTTTAGCTTATGGGCTTTCTCAGACCTTGGCAATGATTTTGTCTGTAAAGCTAACCCAACAGCACATAGCTGTTCTGCACCAAATTGAGTTTTTCATTAAACACTCTTGGGCTTAGTCCACCCTTGAGATGGACTTTCTAATTCAAATAACTATGATAATGTAAAACTTTATTTTTCTTGTAAGGGTGTGAAGTTCCATATAATGTGCATTGTGACTAGCTTTAGGTATTATTTCCATTATTTTCAAATCTCTTAATGTTTTGAAATCATGGACTTCATTTATTGGAGAAAAAAAAGCAGGGAAATAGGCATTTCCCTATTGTCTTCCATGACTGTTAAAAATTAACATATTCTCATGTTACCTTTAACATCACAGGACTTTCAAAATCCAGACAGTATAAAAGATGGATTCCTTTGGAGGAAAGCAATAATACTGTTGTATTTGATCCAATGAAATTAATATCAGAAAATTAATATATTAAAAATATTAAATATTATATATATAATAAATATATAATAAACCCCAAAGTATTTTAATACAGTTCTCCCTATTTCATGAAGAAATTAATTTCACTTCCTCTTCAGTTTCTGCAAGTGATTAACAACATGGTCAGGTCGGACTTTTTCCTTCCCTGGAGCAGAGGTTTACTGCTCCTAGAAGATGTCTTTCTACTTGTTAAGCAATGCTGTCAGTAGAAGAATATAGCTGTCCTATATGATGTGGTACAAGTAGCAGCTCTGTAAAGAGAGCCTTGAGAAAGCTGATGTTACAAAGTTATAAAATCTAAGAAGATTGCAACAAAAACTGTGCTGAGACAGAAATTCTCTGTAAGCTGAAACATAGCTTTATGTGCAAAAGTTCTGTTTTTCCAAAAATGTAAGGAAACATTGGTTTTGTAATAATGGGGACCTAATCTTGTGTTTTAATGTGCAGTATGTTTGCCTTTATGTTGGATTTTCTAAGAGCAACACAGCCTGATAAACCCGATTAATCCAAATATACCTATTAAATCTTAAGAAATATATTAATATTCTTATTATTACATGGCTCTTAAGCCACAATGAAATATATTTCATTTAAAATGTGACTAAAGAATTGAGGGTCTTTTGATTATTTTTATTTTTAGAACTATAATCACACATGATAACGATCTTGTAAAAATATTTGCAGCTGCATTCCATATTAACGTTCTGCAATTACAAGATTACATGCTTACTATGTAGTATGATTTAATATACAGGCAGAAGTTATATATACACATATAACCAGCTAGAAATATTTGGGAAATATATTTAATCAGTTAAGATGGTGTTAACATGTCCAACAATCACTGCTTAGTGTTTGAGCATGCCCAATGCAGAAGTTCTCAACAACTAACCTCTTATGGCCTCATATGCGACAGATGTAGACAAACATGCTAAGATATCTAATATATGAATATTTTTCCTTCAAAACATATGAAAGGTATTTTTGCTAACTTCTAATAGATTTGTAAAACAAATATGATTTTAATTACCTACTATATAAAGGGTTATTCAAATATTGCAGGTGTTTTTTATAACTGGATGTGATAAGATCAATGCAAATTATGACTGGGTGAAACATTTTTGTTAAGAAAATGTATATCTTCGAAATATTCATTTATTGTTTTTGATGAAGCAAATTATATATTTTATGTTTTGAAAGCTTTCTTCCATTAAATAAAACAGTTGGTAACTTTGATAACCTTTGCTATTACTCCACTCATTCATCCAAGACAAACAATATTATATATGGTTATTACTGAAAGTTACACCCAAAACTCTTAAGAAAAGAGGAGGAGAGGATACAGAATATGACACTAGGAAATGCAGAAATCCTTGATTTCCAAAATGTCACACAGAGAAATATTGCTTTCACATGGACTGTATCCTATGTGTTTGAGGACAGGTAGATGTATGTATCTGTGGCCTTTGAACCAGTAATATTACAGTGAATACTTACATATTCAGTATCTTTATATTCTGAAGTGCATGTGTTATTCACTTACTTCTGCAACAGGAAGCTCAGGAAAGTGATTGAATTATGTAAAAACAGGCTTGCACTGAGAATTCATCCTTGTCATTTTTTTTTAATTTAATTCTCCTCAGAGGTAACAAAATAAAATCATAAAGTAGGTATTCAGATGCCAAACTGAAGAAAAAACAGAACAAAATGGGAGGTCTTTTGGCAGCATGCACCTCATAAGTGGCTGCTTTTCAGAATTTGCTTTGAGAAAAAGAAAATACTTTAAGTCTGAAGAGATACAAGACAGGAACAGCGAAGTATAACCTCTGGGCAAGTTAATTTAATAAGAGTAGATGAGGCACTATTGCATATCCCAGTTCAGCAAATCCTTTAAATGTTGCTGGGAATTTTTGTTGATTTTTCCTGTTTGATGCGGTAAACACCCATTACACATTAAAAGAGTACACAAATATGCCACTGATCCTCTGGTCCTTGATAAGGTGCCAGCCACTCAGTATCAGCATTTGCATAAGCAGCTGGAGTTTTTCTGGACCTATTCCTATCATGTAGCTGGATGCCTTCCTGATTGTTTGTACTTTATTGTATCTCCAGTGAGCTAGCTTGTTTATGATATATCTGAAAACTTCATAGAGAGAAATGGATACATTATTTAGTCACATTTAATTTAAGTAGACTTTGAGATAAATTTAATAGGAAGGATGAACTGAAACATGCAGAATAAGCTGTTCTCTCATTTTCATAGGTTTACTATCTGACGTGCGGAAATCTCTAGGTTACAGTAATTGTTCTTTTGCCTAACAGACTTATCATATGCATTGGTGGTTTAAGCTGTTCTCTGTGAAAAAAAAAAGTATATTTCCTAATACAGTAAAAGTTTCTTGGGTCTAAAATCACAAAGTTAGTATGATGAATGTGACTCTGTACAAAAAGGATTTGCGTACTAGGAGACATTGCTTACTTAAGAAGAAATTACAGCAGTGTAGAAGCAATTCTTCTTTCCTAATTTCATGCTTCATTATCTATTGAACAGGTAGTGTTTTTGTTCTCATTGCTTTATATCTAATAAGAATCTGTGTGACAGATTTGTTCTTTGGGAATATGAGTATAAGATAGTGTACAATAGTATACCATACTATACACAGAATGTTTCTTGATAGCCTATGATGATCCACAAAAGTCAGTGTTCCATGATCTCAAATTGAAAGAAAGATAAAGCTGTTTTAAATTACTTATCTTTATTTTCCCAACTTTTAGAGAGCTGTCACATTATACAAGATTAACAAGATGGCTAGCCTCTATCCTTAATTCAGATTACAATAAAAATATATAAAAGTACAAGAAATGTAAGTAAACGGTATTGTAACAGTAGCCTTCATTTCTGAAAAATAATATAGTTCTATTTTGGCAAATAAAAGCAGTGTATTTTGGGAATGTTTCAGAAGCTGGAGAACTGTATTTTAAATAAATAAATACTTGGAGCAAGAACAAAACCTTCAGAAGGGGGGAACAAACAGAACGGTTAGTAGATCTATGAAGGATGATGTTTAATGGCACTAAGATTCAAGAGAATATGCATGAAAAAATAGGAATATGAAATGTTTAAAGCAAACTAGAGAAAACCAATTGAAATTGCTTTAATAGAAAAAAAAGGATTGATTATGGCTAAGGATAGTATCAGTTTATCATATTTTATTGGTTTTGGTCATATCATTTAATATGGAGGACATATAGTGGAGAAAGACTAGAGAAATCATGCTGAAAAAATCAATGATAGAAAATTTATAGTAGAAAAAGTCACTCTCAGCCAAACTTCCCTGACTGGAGACCAGCAGAAGTTTAGAGGTGTGCATGAACCTGGAAGAAATGAAAGATTTAGTTGCTAGCTTTTGAGGTTTGTCTAACAGACAATAAAAGTCCAACAGACAGTCCAATTTTTACAACGCTGAGATAGAAAACTGGCTTCTGTATTTCAACAAAATATCCCTATCATCATTTCTCTTTCTCAGCTATAGAATGAATTAATTAACTGTTCTCTATTGAATTGCACATTAAGAAAGAAAAAAGTAGGAACACAGACTGAAAGAATTAAATCCATTGAAGATTATTTTCACTGTTAACTAATTTTCTTTTGTAGTATAAACCCCAAACATCTGAGAAGTAAAATTTAAGGACTCAGCTCCAAAATCTATAGGCATATATGTAATTAAAACCACATAAAATCACCAAAGTTTGTCCACAATGAAATGAAATGGAAGCTGTGGAAAACAAATCCAGGAAAAAGCAATTGCTGATATTACACAAGTGGATGTTAGTTTTGTAAGGGGATTAGCTGTTTTAACAAGCAATCTGTTCTGAAGGACTGTAAAGTCTTTAGGAATAGAGCTGCTGGTTTTAATTTGATTTTTCATCACTGCAGTTTTAGTTAGCTATCTCAGATATCTATAAGAAAAAAAAAGCATATTGACAAAAAATATTGACTTCTCTACAAGATCGAAGAACCAAGATTAAAGCAGGATATGGCAGAATGTGGCAGGAAAAATAATTAGATTCTTATTCTGCAAATATTCAGTTATAATACTTCAACAATACTCCATCCTGAAGTTTAGTCTAAATTTTCCCTTATTTAATTTCAGCTCATCAGCTAGTTATGTATTTTATACTATATTGAGTAACGCCTTATAGAAGTTTTTATCAAACTGTCTGTCCTGACACCTCTTCCTTATGTCCTTCCCTCCTTCCTCAACCAACACAAATGTCATGGTCACAATAATCAGTTATATGTTTCTTGGTTTTGGTGTTCCTCTGGTTTTTTTGGTGGCAGCTCCATGAGGAGCTTTAAATATTTAGAACGCCTGGAAAGGAATGTTTTTTTGCTGTGTAGTATTTTGTACAACCTAAGAAACTCCTTCTTTTTTGCCAGAACCTTGCAGCTGTGAAACTCTCCCTTTTCCTGAGCCACCATTAGCAGTTCTAGTCAGTGGTAGCACTAGATATATTTGTGCTGCTCATAACACTCTTCAGCATCTCTCTGTCAAACTCATTCTACTTTCTGACCACCTGGAGCTTTCTGACATTGGAAATAACATTAGAGTTAAATCTTCTTATGGGCCAAAGGACACACTACACATATGAATCTAAGAATTTAATATTAGTCCAATGGATCTTTTAGCAGTGTAATAGTCTAATTTATTTCATTTATGCAGAAAAGACCCATTAATAGCACAGTTATTATTAATAAAAAGAAAACCCAGCCACTTTCCCCTCCTTTTTTTAGCATCTACCCCTTTTCTCTGGTGTTATGCTCACCTCAATGTCCTTCTGGATCCCAAGGTTGACTTCAAAATGGCAGAGGCTTGCTAGTATATTTTTCTAAACTAAGCATCCTTAAAAAAAGTTGAAAAAAGTAGTTAAAAGCTTAAAATATCACCTTGCAGAAGGGGTGGGGGGGGTTGCAACAAGTTGTTACAGTCACTCCAGAGGTCCTCACTGGGAGGCTCATGATCTTCATAATACAGGTTTCTTTCCCCTCAGTCTTGGGGTCTTCTTGGGGTTATTTATGTTTTTCTGTCACAATCTGCTTCCTTCTCTTTGGTGTCCAGCTCAAGTCTGAAAGTTGCACAAGAGCCTCCCTCAACCGCAGTTGACAGCAAGGGCAATTGCTTGTTGTGCCATGACCTCCTCTGGTGGTCAGACTTGACCATGATTGTCATTCACAGAACTTCAGCAGAAGCTGGTGAGACAGTGGTCATTTGGCCACCAGCCTGTTGCTCAAACAAGCTGAAAACAACTCAAGCCAAGGCAAGCCCAGGGATCCCATACTGTCATGTCAGTCCAACATCTCTGGCCTTTTACTAATAATGGCAAAAATTTTACTTTCTGTACTACAGTAGGAAATCTACAGAAAATTATCTGCTGCTTTTTGCACTCTCAGCCTTTTTTAGGGTAATTTCTATAGCTTTTAATAGATCTCAGCTCCTCCAAAGAACTCATGCAGCCTAAATCTTTCCTGCCTTGTTTTATTCTCTCAGTGTTTATTAGTCCTGAATTCCCTGTCCTCTCTGAGTTGGCACAAGTTAGACATAACTTATCCATCATAAGGCATCTATACTCATTTTACTGAACCATTAATCCTGAATTCCATATGCTGCTTAATAAGCTCTATGTATTAGTTTTGCCATCTCCCTTAATGCTTGATCCTTTGATTACTTACATTTTAAATTTTCTTTATAATCCAGACTGGATTTCAGAAGCAGCTATGTGTATTTTGTTTGGTGCTTTTAAGACAGCTGTTTATTTTGGCAATCTGTCTCATTCATACAGTGCAGAAAAAAGAGATCTTGAACACACATAAAATGAAATGAGGCTTTGAAGTAGTATCAGCCTCAAGACTATTTTCCATTTTGCAGAGCATTTATGGAATCATCTCCATTTACTGGTCCTTGTAGAGAACTACTTGGGATTTGATAAATATTATTCAGCTGTTGTCTGACAGTGGGTAGCTCTATTTTTAATTTAGGTGGTATTTTAAGCTTTTAACTACTTTTTTCAACTTTTTTTAAGGATGCTTAGTTTAGAAAAATATACTAGCAAGCCTCTGCCATTTTGAAGGCAATATTTATCTAGATTCTTCTCAGACTATCAGCATATGGAATTTGGGACAGTCTATTTCCTTGTTTCTTACTTGGCATTATCTTTCCTGCATTAATTCTGATGGCAGTTGTCAATGTTATTTTCTCCTTTCCATCATGTACCGTTTTGTGCTTTCCCAAGGTAGTCAATCATTCTAGCGGTGGTGTGTAATTTGCTTTGTGAAGCACACATCTTGCCATGAATGTATGTGAAATTTCTTTCAGCTCACATCCAACGTATTCACTTCCCTCTGGTGATCATTTTTACTGTTCTGTGTTTACTTGATGACTTCTGTCTGAGACAGGCTTTACTAGTTGGCTGAACTTCAGGTGATACTACATTAGCATGCAAAGTTTTATTATGTGACTGAAGCTTACCAAATTCACCTGTGCTGTTACAGTCACATTTTTGTGGAAGACAAAATACCTCTGAAAATTATATTCTTTCTCAGTCTCTTGCCAAGTTAATAAAGTAAGATGATTAGTTAATATTAGTGGACTCCATTTGAAGTTCATCATAGGTAGCAGAGATTTATTCATTAATATCAAAATACAAAAACATCAAATACAAAAATACAAGGCAAACTCAATGTTCAAAGCTTCTGTTTAAGCTAAAATTTAAAGTTAGACGAAGATCAGTCTGCAACTTCCTTGAAGGCTGCAAAGCCTGAATGAATGTTCATCCATTACTGCAAAAGTTAATTTTCATTCCTGCAACAACCTAACTTGTTCTTTGTTTATTTTTTTTTTAATGGGAACTTCTTGACACCTTATTTTGATAGGTCCTAGTGTGTGCAATTGGTTTCCTTAACATTGTTAGATTTCCCCATTGTCCACGTCCTTTCCCATTTCTTACTGTGCCTTCTCTTGTTGCAGCAATACTCCATTTTGTGATTCTCTTCATACACCTTATAAAATAAAGGGAATAGGTTTCTTTTTTAGAAATGAGTGGTAACACCTACTTGCAGCTAAGGAGGGAAAGATATGGCCTCCAAACATTTAGGGCAATAGCAAGGGTCATTATGGTGCTTTCAATTGTGTTTGCCTATTGTGCCTACATCTTAAATTCTGAAACCAGGACCCTCATTCATAGCTGTAATAATGAACAATTAAGAAGAGGCTGACAATTGGATTCTTTTTACACTTTTGTTTCTTTAATGAACAACCTACTTCATTTGGATTCTCAAGAAAGAACATTTTTTCCTATTCCACTGTATATGTTAGAGGTAAATAAAAAAATATTTCCTATGCATTTACTGAGTATAGATTTTATGGAACTTTCCTTCAATTCTTGAATGTGTGTACCCTTCAATTCTTGAATGTGTGTACAGAATATATGTGTATGTGTCTGTGTGTGCATGTGTATACAAAAGGGCATCCTTTAAGACTGCAAAGAATGCACAGTTCCTCTGTTCCTGTTTAGTTTATGAAGTCTGTCTGAAAACAGTAGCCAACCAACATTTTTTTTTTCCCAAGACTGGGAGCGATGGTCAGCTTCTGCATATGGAGGCGTAGCTATCTCTCAAATTATAAACCAAGTTTTTTTGTTTAATTTCCCCTTCCTCATCTCCCAGAATTTTCTGTATATTTTGTTTTAGACAAGATATCTTCTTCTTCTAACAATTTCTATGAAGATTGGAATGATCATATATGTAACAGCACAGGTATAACAGATAACAGAATATTTTTAGTTTGTTTTCTTTTTTTTTTTTAATGGAGATGCAAGTCCTTTACATGTGATAACAATGTCTAAAGCTAACCATTTCTACATAAGTTTTTCCTTCGTTCAACTCAGTTTATTTGGGGATTTTTTTTTCCTCTGTTTTTCCTACAAAAATCCCTAGGTATATAGTAAAGACCAAGAAATGCCTCTTCAGTTTTTAAGGAATGCTGCGAAAGAGTGGAAATGAGGGGAAAAAAATTGCTACTTTGAGTGTAGGTCAGGTTACTTCTGTTCACTTAATCCTCACTTTCTACCCATGAAAGCCCAGCCCCTTATATGCATTAAGTTTTGGACTCTCCCCATAACTCCTGGTGGTAGCAGAGACTGAAAGAGAACAAGCCATTTGCTGTCACATTTCCAGAGCCATTCCTTTGGAAAACAAAGGTATGATTTTAAAGTGAGGTTTTAGGCAGGAACAACTGAGGTTTTGTAAAACGGAATAATGAATTAAGAAGAGTAAGAAATTAATATATTTGGAAGGTGACCACGGAATTTTATAGGTGAAAGGGTATTATTTTCCCCAGCAAATGTGACATATGTCGCAAGATGGGAAATCTTCTGTGTAACTGTTGAGAGCAAAGCAGTAGTATGCACTAATGATTTAGCAAAGCTTGGACAGTTTCCCAAAGTTATTTTGCTTTTGTATAAGCAATTCAAACGCCTAACATTCCATGCTCTACAGAAAAGCTTGTATCTCTATGTAGTGATTTTAGCTGATTTCTTCTGGCATGGTTTTATTAAGCCTTGTCATTTACAACTCCAAATTTGGATTGTCCAAGCATTTTAGAACAGCAGACAGTAGCTCATTCTGGATATCCATTCATTTTATTCAGCAGTTAATAACAATTTCTAGCCATTAGAGCTCATTTGTTAAATGTAGCTGTCAGAGCCCTGCATGCCCCTGCAGGCCTGACTGTTCATGCCCCCCTGAGACTACTGCCCCTGGCCATGGCCCAGGACCCCATTTCAGCCCCATAAGGGCTGAAAAATGCAGAGAAAGTTGCAGAGAAAAGCTTCAAGATTATAATTGCTGTGAGGGTTTCCTAACAAAAGCTTCTAACTCTTTAGGTTATGGTATGTAAAGGCCTTTAAGGAATGGATATGAAATTAGTAAAACAGATATTCTGAAGCTTCAAAATGCTGCTGCTGAAAATATAAGCTGACATTACAAATAAAATAGATTTTTTTTGTCTTTTTGAGAGGTGACAATACAGGCTCCAAGTGGCTCAATCATTTTTCAGGTATTTGCCTTATAAAAATAGAAATTAGTTTCTCCATAGCTGAGGAAGGAACTAGGGCTGTTTTAGCTTGGTTTTCAGCAGCTGCATTACCACAGTTAATCCATCGTGCTTCTCTCCAGAAAAGCTAGTTCTGCAGTTCATTAGACATACATTCTGATTATTCTGATCCTCATGCCTCTTCTAGCAAAATAATAGCTGCAATAGAGTAAAAGGTTAATTGTGGGGTATCTAGTACGCTTTATCATAGGTGAACGTAAATGTGCATGCAGTTCCAGGAACTGGTTATTTATAGGGGAGAATAAATCAGATTTCATGCTCATTCTGATTTTTTCACTGGAAAGAACATATATTAATAGAAATAATTTCAGCAATAAACAGAATTATATTGAAAAAAAAGATAGAAAATTGGCATGGTCCTTTGAGAGCAAGAATGAGACCATTTTTAACACATTAGGGATCCCGCCCATTTTGATTGATCTGAAAATATTCTGTTTGAGCAGCATGCCATAGTGACTAGCAGTATTAAATACAGCAGGAGAGCACATGAGTACCCCAGCAATGCACTTATAACTGCAGTTGGACAATTTGTATGTGAACTTCCATATAAGTCTCTCTTGTTCAATTTGCTGCTTTACAGAAATGTCCAATGCTCTTAAGAAGCTGTCAAGAGAAACAGAGTAGCTGGCATGGCGAAAGTGTTTCTGGGGCTTGGGTTAGTATCTTTGCTGGCAATACATTCTGCTGTGGTGCCATACCAGGTTATTTCAGGCTAGCATGAATATCCACTTCTTTGAAGACTTACATTCAAGTACAATGTTTTCTTGTACATTTTATGTTTAATGTAATTATCATTCTCTTTCCCAATAAATAATATTTTACAGTAAGTTTACGGTAGCAATTTACATTACCTTGTGGCTCAAAAAGTTAATTCATTTTTGGTTTGGAGGGTTTGTGTTTAACAACTTCAATTGTATTTTTATTTATCTTGATTTACAAGGCATCAATCACTGCTTCTTCAAAAATATATTCTCTCATTTAGCAGACTGCTTAGGACTCTGATTACATTCTGCTGATTTTAACCATGTAAAAATTAAGCATATAAAATAAACTAGTTATATTTATCTTGCTAGTCACAGCTAGTCACAGAGAAAGAGAGAGAATAAATAAATGATTCATTTACTGTGTTTTAGAGGCATTCTTATGTATTCAGAGGAATTATCTTTATAAGGTGTTGTCTCTCAATTGATGCTAAGTGCAACCTAAGTATCATAATCCAGAAGCTTAATTTTTAGATGCTTATAATGATGAGACAGTCTCCCCCTCCACCTAATTTAGAGACTTATGGTTTAAAGTACACAGTATTCTGAATCTTGACTTCTCCTTGGCTGCAATTTAATTCACTCCTTGGAATATTTATCTCACTTCCTAGCCCTAGAACTGCCCAGAAATCAAGTATCCTTTCTAGGAGCTCTCCTCTAAAAGAAATTGATTTTTCTTATTCTTCATTTTTCTTTATCAAGGATGGATTTGTCATAGTTATTCAAAAGACAAAACATATTTATTGAGGTTTTGATAAAGCATAACATACGAGCCATTCTATTCATTCTGTGCCTTCACAGAATCCTGGCAACAATAGCAGGGTAGACAAAAGTGTGTAAATATTTAATAGAAAAAAAAATGCTCATCACCTAAAAGGGATTACTCAAAATTTCCCTTTAGTGCTTACTGTAATTCTCTTCTCCAGACAGTGCTAGATTATGTCACTACAAAAGAGACCTGATAACACTTGTTTAACCTCGCTTACAATTACTATTCTGCTAAAACTAATCACTACTGCTACATATTATTTTAATGAATCATGTCCATTGTATGCATCCAGGTAGAACACTCTTTGACTTTGCTACTTTAACTTAATGAGGATGGTGAACCCAATGTGCATTACTATAAAGGACAAGCTGAAAAGTTGCAGTTGTCTAATCTCTATAGGTATCTGTCGTTTCATTTTACACTCTCTGGATGATGGACATTTTCAGAAGAGTGAATTCCCTTTAAAGTTTCAAATTGAATCAGGACATTTTTTCAGCCTCCACTCTGTCCCTCTTGTACCCAGCATACTCTCTAAGGATTAAAGAACTGTTACTTGTCACCTTTATCTGCCGAATCAAGAACATATACTGTTCCACTTGATCATTAAAAGATTTGAATCTCAGTTGCCTTTGGAAGTCTCCCTGTGTTTCTAAAGGATGAATCTTTTACTGATGGAATAGGCAAAGGCAATAGAATATATCAGCTCATATTCTTCCCTTTCAAACTTATTGCTGTGTTTTAGAAATATCTTAAAATACGGGGTTGTTTTTTCCTGATGATAACACTAACGTATTTGTTTCCTCAGTGGATGAATATAAAGTAGACTAAACCAACAAACATATTCTTTACCCTCTAAATCAGCTATTTTATTAAATTAAAATTTATTTTTAAATGTATTACAGTTTAATTCTCTCTAGTAATCTATCAGCAAATTCATTCCCCGGAATTCAAGAGCTAAGCAGCCAGAAAAATGGATGTCTGCTAAGCAGCATGTCCAGAGTTATTCTTTTAAAAATTATCATAAAATTATTTGTATTTGATCAAGATTGGAGTGCTTTCATTAAGTGCTGCAAAATTTCACCTTTGAAACGAAAAGGTGAGGACAAATTAAGGGCAAAGAAGAGGACAAAACCACTGGCTTCATATTGTCAATGAAAAACTAATTCTGAATGAATTGCTAGCAAAAATACATGAAAAATTGAAAATGATAGCAAATCCAGGAATTTAATCCTGCTCTGCTGCATCTCTTTCCTTACCTGTCTGCAGAATCAGCACTGAATTGGGCTTCTCTTTTTCTACTGAAAAACAAGTTGCAAAAACTGGAAAGAATACAGAAATTTTTTATGAGTGATTTCTGATGTAGTAATGCCAGTAATATTTTTCTGTCCTGTTTTGTTTAAAAACTCTACCTGTTTAGCTTACTCAGGAAAGAGTAGGTTATATTTTAAAACTGTTTCCACGAGAAGAGATATTTTGATTTTTGACTGAAGAGACCAAGCTGAAGTGACTATGGTGGTTAGAAATTGACACTAATTACATTAAAAGTAAAAGACAATTTACATTTTGTCTTGGGAAATAGACTATTCTTGATGTCTTGGTGTCTTTGTAATTGAATTGGATTTTCTATTTAAAAGAAATGCTAGCCACAGTTTAAACGGGCAGTTATGGCCATCCCAAATTATTGGGTATCTATCCAGGGGTTGCTATCCAGGAGTCAGACGAAATTATCTTCATGATCTAGCTTATCCTTATAAGATATGAATTTATGATTGCTAAGGGAAAAATTTTGATGTAAGAAAATTAAGCAAAAATCGTACCTACTGAAGTCTATTAAGAATTATGCCATTTTTTAAATTGTTTTACTTTGGAGCTGTAAAGAAAATCTTTCACTTTCTGAAAGAAGCACTTTTGTGAGAGCTGCCATCCTGAAATTTGTAAGTACATTGTGAGGAAACTTCATACAAATAGGAAAAATGAAAGCAATGGATGTCTTTCACAAGATCTCATCCTGCATCAGAGATAACTTAACTATAGAAATGCTTTGCTGAAAGACATCCATGTTGTGAAGACAGAAAATCATGCAGAAAGCCTTGGCATATTCAGAGTGACGACACTAGAATTTTCCTGCTGCCCTTCCTGTCTGCATATTTTGTATACCTGTCTTTATGCCACATCTGACGATGTTCACATGCAAAAATATACATCAGTTTGATTACATGTGGTACATTAATTATCCATGTAATAGCTCAATCAGTGTAACAACCTATATTTTAAAAAAGAATAAAAATTTTGCCATTTTGTGCTAAGGCAAGACACAAACCTTAGCAGTATATAAACAACTTAATCTTGAATCATGTCATTTAAATTGAGATCTATACATGCTAAGAGCCAGAGAAAGCTGTGATAAAAGCTTGTGCAGAGCTTTTCCTTCCACTTCTGTAAACAGGGACTTATGCTGAGGGCTTTTTAACATAAAGAAAAACAAGATATACTGCTTATTTGGGTGTTTGGGTAGAATCAGGTAAAGGTTACATGGGAAATAAGTTAATGGACTGAAGTTCATAGCTGTGTGTATAACCATCAAATCTCTGTGTCAATTACCTTTCTCTTATGCTGGCTGGAATGCAAAAATCCAATAAACTGTTAATAAAAATGGAAAGGTCATATGTAAATACCACGGATCTTGAAAATGAACCAGAAAAATATTATAGTTTACACACAAATATCATTTCATATTCTGTTTCATGATGTCTAAAGTTGGATGGGATTTATGATATTTTTTTTTTTCAAAGTATGGTGAGAAAACATTCTATTAAAAAGAGATTTGTTTTAAATCTGAAAACAAGTGTTTGGTCACTAATTAGCTATTTGTTTCTCCAGCTTAGAAAGAATTTTTTTACCTTATTACAAAGACTCAAAAATAAACCGACTTAATTATCCTAGTAATTCACCAAGAGCGTTTACAATGGAATATACATTCTGTCTTTTCAGTCCACCTGAGCACACGCTTGTTTATGGTTTTTTATTTACAATGAAATATATTGGTAGCATAATTCCTAAAAGAAAAGATGAAGGATTTTGCAAGAAGCCTAATCTCATGCTCAGAAGACTGGAATTTATGCAGGTGCTAGCTTCAATGAAGTCATTATTGCCTGTATTTTGTTCCTGAAAACAATATTATACTTTTATTTGTAAAAACTGAGATTCTCCAGATACCTGAGTGATATGGATTTATTTAATATGAATTAAATAGAATATATATATATGTACTGTAAACAGAGTGGTCTATAAGTCTGTGGTGGTTGATGGAGGCCCATATCACTCTGGAGTTTTCCTTCTTGTTTCCTTCTCTCCTTCCATTAAGGATATAGTATAAATGTACTGGATGCTTTCATAGTAGTGCTTGCCTATTTAAGAAATTACTGTTTTTCTTCTGGGCTGTTAAGCAGTACTACTAAGGGATATCAGCCTTAGTATTTGTAACTAGAAGAGATTTTTGTTAAGAAGGCAATTTTCTCTTAGAATGAACTTCAGGCAGTGGATTAGTTTAGAAATGACCTGTAAGATGGGTGCTTTGTAATCAACACATGAATAAAAAACCCCACTGCTTACCTTCAAAACAACATCTTGATATCAAAGATGCTCTAAAATTAGAGTGATTACCCACTTATTTTTCTAAACAGAAAGATAAATGATGGCTTTAATCAAGAATAAGCATCAAAAATAAATCGTGAAGGACACAGAATATGTAGCCATAGCATTACGTAGTCACAATAACAAACACTTTCTTGGTAGCTTGTTTTCAAAGGATTTTTTTGTTATATTTTTTTAATTAAGCTTAATTTTACATGCCATTGAATTGAGTGGTAGAAGGCAAAGGTCATTAGAGCCTTTGGACACCTAGGGTACTCCATTCTTCTGGAAAAATAATATAAAAAAATGTTCTTATTTTCAAGTAAAGTTTTGCTTTTTCCTCAAATACTGTAACTTCTGAATTACAGAAAATTTAGATCAAGAAAGAGATGTGCCACCAGACAAAAAGCCTAGATCTGACTCAAACAGTATGTTTTGTCTGGGAAATTTACTGGCATATCCCATTGTATATCTGAATGGAAAAGGGAGTAGAATAGAATACAACTTCACTACCTACTTCTATTCATTCTTTTATAAGACCGGATGCAATGTTAGCCTATCATCAAAAGCTTCTGGATGAAAGTGGTCCCTGAATTTTGTGAGGCTGGACATACGTCCTGTTTATAGACCTTAATTTATGTATGCTTTGAGTTCTACTGGCAATGCAAAATTGTTCTAACTATATGTGAAGAAGCATAAAGCCACTGTAGAGATACCTTTGCAGGCTGCCAGTAAGCTGGTTCGTCCACATAGTATTGCTCAGTATTATGCAGAAATGTAAGGTAGGATTTGTCTTGGAGTATGTTAATATCCTGATGTGATTTTTCTGCTTTTATTACAAGAATAGGGAGTCCTAGCTTTTACCCCATCCAAGGGAAGTACTACTATTCCCCCAGTTTTTATTTTAAGAAAGCCTGATGATTTTGAATCCATTTGAAGAGCTGTGATAGACTTAGAAATCTTAAAAAGGATAAAGGGAAAGACTCAAAATGTCGAAGACAGTGTCAGTCCCTGTATAGGTGTAACAAACTAATTCATTGGTTACATAAAGACACAAAATTAGAAGTAGTAGAAAAACATTCTGTCCTGTTGGCATATTACACAATGGTGTCCATATGGACAAAAATATATAAATATATAAAAAATATACTTCTTTTGCAAAGTTGATGAATTATTTTGTGTATGTTTAAACACACATTTTCAAATTTGGATATGTAAAAATCACTGGAAAGCAGCCTAAGGTAATCAACGTTCATATTTTAATCCATTGGAGCTGCAGTTTCAGCAATAAAAATGCCACACAAAAAGCATTACTTCAGAAGTCTGGTACTTCTATGCAGTTGGAGGTGCCTGTATTTTATTCAGTAAGGTAAATCTGTATACTGGAAAACCTGAATAGAATTAAATTAGCATGAATTCAAATTTTCTCGAAATAAAAAGTGCATCTAGTTTATGATAAAGAGTTTTAAGGATACGTGTTATACACTGTCATAAGGATTTGTAGGCTTACTGAGTAATGTGTGACTCTGTCACCAGCTCATAATTAGAAAAAGTTATTCCAGCTCTTTTCTGTGGAAGGCTTTTGAGAGTCTTGAGCTCAGTGACTTTTACAAACACAGGATGTGAATTGATCAAATAATCTTCAGAACCACTGTGCTGTCATTTTTTTTCATTCTCTGTGCAATTCTTTTCTCTGTGTGCTAAATCATGTGGAAGGGAGAGAGGCACATTCTGTAATCTCAGTAACAATAATTGGATTAAACACCTCTTTTTTTTTTTTTTGGTAACTCTCAGCATTTTTAAAATGTTATGCTTTGAAGAACCATGGAACTATTAAGTATAAACTTGCAAGTGTTTTCGATTTCCATTTCTGTGCTACAGACTTTCAAGCACTAAACAAAAAAGTATTTACAAAACATCTAGACAACTAAATGTTCATGGTGCATAATTAATAACTGCATGGAAGCTGGTGAACAATATACTCAGTACTCAGGCTAGAAGTAATTGTGACATATGCAAATACTTCCTGGAGTTGGAAGCTCTGGTCTTTTACTTATTTATTTTAAAGGTTTAGATGATGCTATCAGTAATATGCATAGAAGCATGATTTATATTTTTTCTGTTGTAAACTGATCATCTTCACAAACCATACCAAAGCTCACTGCAATCAGTAGAGACTCCTACTCTCTTTAGCTGGTACTGGACAAATGAAATGTCTTTATTGCAAATGCTATAGATTTTTATTCACCTACTGATGCTATGCCAAGTGCTGAGTATTATAGATTGACCACTGTTTTGCCATTCAGAAATAATGGATACTGTTAAAAATAAGCTAAGGAAAAGATACCTTGGGAATTTATGAGAATATTTTTTAATAATGAAAGTATCTCATGGGAGTTATTTTATTTAGATTTAAAACTTTCTAGATCTAACGTAGTACTTGACTTTAACCAGTTTCTTTTCCTTTGACGCTTTTCATATTTTCCATTTCTCTGAGCTCACTCTCTGGGCAAGCTGGTTAAAGAACTCTAAAAAGAAAAGCAAAATAAAAAAAAAGGAGGACGTTGACAGTCAGGCTTTTGTTTTGGTTTTGTTCTTTTTTCCTACTCAGAGCTCTCACACATCAGTTTTAAATAACATTAAAACCACCAACTCCATGATTTTGTAATAATTTGAAAGGCAATTAGTTGGTGGGCACTGAACAAATGTAAAGCTCTCCATATTCCTAAATCAGATCTGCTTGTGTATCATACTACCCATAAACTAAAGTGGCTCAGTGGACACCATTTACTGGATGATTTGTGGAGTCAGAATGTATTGGGTTTGTGTGGCAAGGTTTCGATAGCAGGAGGAGCTACAGGGGTGGCTTCTGTGAGAAGCTGCTAGAAGCTTCCCCCATGTCTGATAGAGCCAATGCCAGACAGCTCCAAGATGGACCCACCACTGGCCAAGGCCAAGCCCATCAGCGACAGTGGTAACGCCTCTGGGATAACATATTTAAGAAGGGGGTAAAAAAAACCCCAAACCTGCACAACTGCAGCCAGAGAGAGGAGTGAGAATATGTGAGAAGAACAACTCTGCAGACACCAAGGTCAGCGAAGAAGGAGCAGGAAGAGGTGCTCCAGGTGCTGGAGCAGAGATTCCCCTGCAGCCTGTGGGGAAGACCATAGTGAGGCAGGCTGTCCCCCTGCAGCCCGTGGAGGTTAACAGTGGAGCAGATATCCACCTGCAGCCCGTGAAGGACCCCACGCTGGAGCAGCTGGATGCCCGAAGGAGGCTGTGACCCCATGGGAAGCCCATGCTGGAGTAGGCTCCTGGCAGGACCTGTGAACCCATGGAGAAAGAGGAGCCGACATTGGAGCAGGTTTGCTGGCAGGACTTGTGACCCCGTGGGGGACCCACGCTGGAGCAGTCTGCTCCTGAAGGACTGCACCCCATGGAATGGACCCACGCTGGAGCAATTCGTGAAGAACTGTAGCCTGTGGGAAGGACCCATGTTGGAGAAGTTCATGGAGGACTGTCTCCCGTGGGAGGGACCACATGCTGGAGCAGGGGAAGAGTGTGAGGAGTCCTCCCCCTGAGGAGGAAGGAGCGTCAGAAACAACGTGTGATGAACTGACCGCAACCCCCATTCCCCATCCCCCTGTGCTGCTGGGGGAGAGGAGGTAGAGAAAATTGGGAGTAAGCTGAGCCCAGGAAGAAGGGAGGGGTGGGGGGAAAGTGTTTTAACATTCAGTTTTGTTTTTCATTATCCTACTCTGATTCGACTGTTAATAAATCAAACTACTTTCCTAAAGTCAAATCTGTTTTGCCTGCGATGGTAATGGGTGAATGATCTCCCTCTCCTTATCTTGACCCATGATCCTTTAGTTATATTTTCTCTTCCCTGTCCAGCTGAGGAGGGGAGTGATATAGAGTGGCTCTGGTGGGCACTTGGTGTCCAGCCAGGGTCAACCCACCACAACACTGAAAGAGCTTCCAGTGTTTGCTAAGATATTCGTATGAGAGACATACATGCATGGAAAGCTGAGGGAGCTGATGTATAGCTTCTGGATGATATCCCAGCGTTTTGCGATGAACATTCTTTGTTTGCACGAACTTTAAGACTGTGGCCTGCTTTGTTTTTTCCTTAGCTTTTCTTTTATCTTAGGAGAGATTTAGTTTCATTCCATCTTTGTTTTTCATGCAGAACTATAATGTTGAAATAAGTAATAGTGCCTTCTCAGGTGTGGTGTTGCAGCTACTGAGGCTGACACAGAAATGGAACCCAGGATAGTATTACAAAACATTAAGGATATAGTTGTTATGATGCGTAGAAAAAAATGCCATAACCATCACTTTCTCTTGTAAGACTTCATAAACCAAAGCAGCTGGGCTCCTATTCGTGTTTTGCTTGAATGTCCTTAATTTTTGTTCTCTCGAATGGAGCAATATTCCCAGAGACTTCAAGTCCTACAGCAAATTTCACCGAACCGTGTGAACTCTGCAGTTCTCTGAGGTCTTGGGACTGCAGAAGTCTGCTCACTGAGTCTGGAAGCTGATGCTGCTGATAGCTGATTTTATGTCGCAAAACTTGTGGTACAGCATACGTGTTAAAATGTAAATTGGATTTCTTTGTTAAAATAAAAATAGAAATCTGATACCGAAGAAAACATGCTAACAGCTTGTAGATAATAATTTCTGTTACTAAAGAGGGAGACTGTTTTAGGATAGAGTTGTTATTGTTGAAGGAGATTGATATGTTTCTGTTGCTGCATTTGAAAGATTCATGTATTTCACAAAAGATTTGAATTAAAGATTTTTTTCAGTGTTTGCAGAGAATTCTAACTGGTTGTAAGAATGTACATCTAAGAACTTTTTTAGTATTTAAAATGGGTTTGTGGTCATTTAGTTATAGCATTCATTTACAAATTCATGTAGATGTGGATTACCTGAAATGAATGTCACTAAAATAATTTGGGTAGGGTTAAATTTGGTTTTATTTATTCTTGTTTTATTTTCAAGATCAGCTAACAATGGGGATAAAACAAGTGTAACATCTCTCCCACATTAAAATATTTATAAATTATTTTTCTCTGAAGTTAGGAACATAAGTTTACAATAATTTAGGATTCATTACACTAGCCCACTGAGCATGGGGGTTACTCAGAAAGTATGAATACAATTTCAATGACAACACTCAGTAGTAGTCAGCAAAGAAAACTGAATGGCACAAACTATTAGAAAAGGATATAGTACCTCTGGAAAACTTTTGAAAGGAGCATCAAGAATGACCAAAAGCATGACATAGTTTCCATCGAAAGGATGACTTGGAGTGCCAGCTACATCGGCACTGTAGCTTGGATTGGAAGTGTGCTTTGGGAGCAAATCTTCAGATTGTTTCCATTTGCCATTTGCTTCTTCAGTTGCTGAGTGGCCTGGGAGACCACAAGCTGGCTTTCCTTCAGATAAAGTTAAATGGAAGATTTCCACTAATCTTTGAGTTCTCAGTCCATGCAAACAGTCTAGCATTAGTCCAAAGTAAAACATTGCTAAACACACTTAGTGAGGAAGTCAGGCTCTTGGCATAAACTATTTTGCTCTTCACATCTGTTCCCAGTGTACTACCTGCTAGTGTCATCATATCATTAAGTAGGCAAGGACTCTTCAGTTTGGGAAATAAGCCAACTGATTGTGGACGGGGAAAATACTACAGAATTTCATTAAACAGAAGAGAGAATAATTTAAACAATCGGCTTGAAAAACTTGTTTTGTGATTTTTGCATTGGATGATAACTATTGCTGCTATCAATACCAGTTAAAAAGTAAAAATTACCTCAGTGCTTTTTTTAACACCTTTTTCATATATAAAAATGTCATATGCACAAAAACCAGAAGGGGAAGACAGTAATCAAGAGAGAGAATTTTACCATGACCATGATTTTTTTTTTTCTTTTCCTTTTGTATGATTTGTGTTGGTTTATGCTGCTGAGTTTCATATTCACCAGGGCTATAAAGAATCTGATATCTCTGAGGTGTAAGCCCATTTACTCCAGCAAAGCCATTCATCTGACCAACACAATGTTTGTGGGACTGAGCTTCATTATAGATTCTGTAAAATTCTGTACAAATTGCTTATGACCCACATTCCTCACTGCCTCCCCTTGCTAAAATCTGAGGTTGTAAAAACTACCGAAGCAACAGTACAATACTACATTACTACCTGATGGTTAGCAAGCTTCAGCTTATTTACAGTGTATGTGGAGTACCGCTGCTTTTTTCTATTTCTTTTGTTCCCTTTAATATATTCCTTTAAAGGCATGCTTACTTAAACTAATAACTATGATTTGAGGCCTCAGTATAGTCTAAAACCTTTATGATTCATAATAGCTTTTCTTCTGGCAAGCTTTCATAAAAGTTTAGTGCAGCACTTGTGCTCTACAACAGATCTGCACATAATACAAGGAAATTCCACTCTTTGCCCCTAGCAAACTTGTTATGGTGTCACTCAGAGATGCTTGTGGTGACAGTGACCACTGTGTGACAGGTGTGCCATGATGTTGGATAATAAAATCCCTATGGGAAGCTGCATATTCTTTTAATGTCGATACCTTCCTGCCAACTTCAGCTTTTGAATGATAAATGATGCAATTAAAGCTTTTGAGATGTGCATAAAATAACTCGCCTGATTCCTGTTAACCCTAATAGGTCTATCTGACTGTTAAGACTCAGTAAGAATACATTTTTTTCAAACCTGATGTTTTTCATAGCTTCAGAGCAATAAAAGGAAAGTAACCAAGGCAAATTTTTAAAAGCAAGCTAGCATTTCCAAGGATGCCTCGAGTATTGGCCAAAAGTAGTAAGATAATGATTCCAGATGTCATTTCCTCTAATTTTTCTCTTAAATTACTGGCTTAATGTTGGTTTTATGTTTGACTGAAAAGAAATTTTATTTACCCATTTATTTGGGGACTGAAAGTATCCAACAGTTGTTTTTATATCATGATTGGTTTTAAGGAGATCTCATTTTGCCTGTTGCTCTCCTTATTGTGAAGTTATTATCCAATTTATATATAAAATTGGAAACTGTGCCTGTGAGTGACTGAAACAACCTGGTAAAAGTGTTATTAAGGGCATCATTTTATTCAACTGGGTGGAAAAATGGGGTATTTAGCAGATAACCTAAAACTGAATTAGGTCTACTCCCTACATTTATTTCCAGGGCTTTTCATCCAGGGGTCATATGATCTGAAGCTATACTTTTTATGTTATAGTTTTATGTCAATTGCAGATTTGACTGAAATAAAATTAGCAAGAGTTTAAGCCAAGAACATTTGAAGATTATTGAGCTTATGGGAAAAGAAGAAAGCAGCCACCCCCACTCCTGGGAGTAGGAAGGCAAGTGTAAAGGGGGAAAACTGACACAACCAATTCCTTTCTTGACGAAGTGATCAAATACTGACCATATCGAACTCTGAAGGCCCTTGACTTGGATCTCTGGTGAGACATGGGGGAGGAATGTTTTGTACATTTGCAGCATTAACTTGTGCCGTGCCTCTATTCTGGAATAGAGACAGCTGTGGAGCTGTCACCTGGCAGCTTTCATGAATGTAATCTTCATCATAGATGTTACCTCATGTTTCAATATCTTGCTTTGTCAAAGCTCATATCACTGTGAAGAAGATCAAGGTAGAGTTTTAATACCATTTTTTATTTAAAAAAAACCCCAAACAAACGAAAAACTCATCTTGCCAAACAATTCCACTGATACAGAGTCAGATCAGAAAGAAGGAATCAAAGCACTCAGCCAACCACAAATCTTGTCAGAAAAAAGATAAGCGCTTTCACGTTGATTATGTGGTTGCCATGTCAGTTAACCCAGAAAGAATGCCATTACTATTTTGCTATTTTGTGGACCCAGTTTCCATTACGAACAGTGGCACCATTTCTACTGGCAAATTGGGAGGTTACGTGGGATCACATTAATTCTCCAGAGGGAGGCTACTTCAAGAAACCTTTATCTTTATGAAAATTCTCAATGTGTTACAGATAATTATTTCTGTTCTGGAAGGTAAAATAACTTTATTCTGTGTGTATGTGTGTATGCATGTATGTACGTGAGCATACTTCTACATACACTTTTTAGAAAGTCACTGCTTATAGTGATAGCTTTGCTGTTTCTCTTCTTGTTTTCCCACATAATAAAGCAAAACAAGAGAATACACTATCCTTTTACATCTAATCTCAGATTTAACTTTAAAGCACCATGCAGAAATCTAACTAAAGGTAGATGCCTCTGCTGCACTGTTTGTTCAGACTGACTGTGATTTTGCATTTCTTTTTGCTTTTATAGTTAGCTGTGAAAAAAAGTTACAGAGTTTGATCCAGGTACAAAGTCACATCTTTTCCTAAATCCTGGAAGCTAGTCCTTTTTTACCCCTAAAAAGCTAGAAGGTAGAAATAGAAGCCTGGGATCAAATAATTTTTACTTATGTAAGTGTCTGTTTGGTGAATGTTCCATAAACAGAAAATCAGTGACATTAGTTTGGCAAGAAATTGATTTGACAGTATGTTCAAGTAGTATTAAGTTTTATTATTGTATAGCATAGTAACCTATAATGTTCTACCATTAGGTGAATATATATTTTAATGTCCTCATTCATCAGTTGATATGTCTTATCTGGAAAAATTCTGATGAAAGAGATATAAGCTTACAAAAAGAGTAAAATTTAAGCATAATTTAATGTTAGTTCATCCTTTTGGGGATAGACAGTATTATAGGTGTAATTATAAAATTAAACTGTAATTATAACTCATTTTGTTACCACTTCTGTATGTTTATATTCCTGTTTCTTTTAAGGCATGTTACGATGGTATTCAGTTGAGATGTTGTTTGGAGGAGGCTTTCTCATGATACAGAAGGTGAAAGGTGTTTATTAAAAAAGCAATAAATCTTTACTTAATAACTGACAATTCTGGCCCTCGCTTTCTTGTGGTACAGAGGTCACCTCTTTCATTGACTGTGATTGTATTTGATTCAGCTGGAAATCAAAACCACAAGAACGTATGAAACAGCAGTGTTAAGAAATACTAAGAAGTAAATGGGATTGTCTTTTCCTTTTTTTATTTCCAAAACAATTGGAACAATAACCTCATCTCAGGTAAAAGGACTGCTATTCAGTTTATGCTTGTAATTCAAGTACGAAGTTAAGCACAAGAACTCTTACTGAGTCAAGGTCTAAAGCACTATGATGTTCCACTTCCCTATTGCTTTTTAAAATGTCACTCACCCTTAAAATACTTAGTTTATCATACATGAAATATGGACAGTACATACTCATTTGCTAAGAGGTCTGTCAGGAGACAGTTACCAATTCTTGTGACGCTTTTTGATCTCTTAGGTGCAATATAAAAAAGACAGTGGCCTCTACTGTTTCTTCTGTTCATAATGAAAACCATAATTTATAAGGTGCTGTCAAGCAAGTCTAAGTATGAATGTTCCATTATTTATTCTCAGTTTGTGACAGATATGATTATGTTAATTTGAAAGTGTTTTTTCCAAAGAACAAGAAAAAAAAACAACTATACAGAAAACCTTTTCTTCAGGGAGACAGGTCTGTAGGTGGAGACATTAGACCATATTTAAATTAAAGCATTTTTACTTAGGTATAAGGTACAGCCTTTTTATGATCATAACTAAGGATTCATCTTTTGGAAGAGGGTTTTCATGGCAAAGGTGAGAGGAGCAAGATACATAGACTTACAAAACTAATTTGTTGTTACCATGATACTAGAGGATTTTATGGTTATGATCACTGAGTAGATGCACTGCATGCAACTTACTGTGTCCTAATTGCAGAGTCACAGACTGTATATGGTATGTTAGTGGATAACGGTATCCTACAACACATTTTTCTCCAACTATTACCCCTCTTATCCATCTCTTTAGGACTTAATTGTTTGAGGTCTGAGTTGCTGGTCATTACTATATTTTGTTTTGTTAGCTTTTTAATAATGGCATCTGTTTTCTCTTCCTTCTCCCCTTTAACTAAATGCCACTGATACCATCTTTTCATGTGCTGCATTCGAACTGAACACCTCTGGCAAGTTAGAAGAGATAGGCAATTTGTAAGAGAAGATGGGGCAGGTTTTAGTTAAAAGGATCTAGAGCCTTAAGGCAGATGAGGAGGAATATCTTTAGAAAAAGCATGCTTGAAAGTCAAACTTGAACTGAGGTTGAATTGTTTTGTGCTAAGTCATTCATAAAGTCAGGTTCTTCAAAGAGCTTTTGATAGCATAGCTGTTTTACATGTTAGTCCACTACCATATGCTTTGTCCTGTATAAATTAAATATTCTTGAAATAAATTTTAATCACATTTTAAAATATAAATAGGAGAACGCTATTAAGCTGTTAAGAAGAACATCAAGTTTTACGTTTT
>VYZW01038696.1:0-34913 GCA_013401315.1 Balaeniceps rex | reverse complement strand
GATGTACCTGCATCATCATCATTATTGTTATCTTGTGAATGGTTATTCTATACTATTATGAATAAATCACCTCATCCCTTGTGACAGCTTTCTGCTGGAAAGTATCATCAGGCCATTGTAAATGAGGTTTATGAGGAAGTAAATCAGACCCCAAAATGAGCAAACATAGATTTCATAACAGAAAGAACTTTTCAACATTACATTTTCCTTCTTTTAAATGGAGTTTGGTGGAGATGCTCTGCATCTGTGTTCTGTTAAAGGTTAAATTTCTGTGAAGATGGAATTAAAGAGAGTCTTACACTAAACCAGAAATAAATCCACTTAAAAATGAGGCTAGAACAATGCCTCAGGAATTTGGTCAGGAACTGTCTCTGAACAGTTTTAAATATATTTATATATTTAAGAACACAATTCATATAGAAAAGACACATAAATAGATGAAATTATCTGCAGTATGAAAAAAAGAAGATCAAATTGTCTGTGGGTTGGTTTCCAGAAGCCAAATGTTTGGTTGGTAAAGGAAAAACAAAATAAGCTCCTCAAAAACCAACTCCTGTTTTCTAGACAACATATTGCATAAACAGCATTCAGTAACGTGCCAGGACAAGACTGGTATTTAATGATATCTTATCTATCTTAGCCAACCCAAACTATCACAGTTTAAATCTACAACCAAGATCAAAAGGTAACAGCAATCATCTACTATACTTTCAGGGTTTGTAATACAGAAATTTGTTTTATTTATGGTATAACTAGGTTTGCAGATGAATCACAATTCCTTTCACATCCAAAAAAAGCTGCAGCAGTGGGCCTTGTGATAAGAAAAATGAGTTAACAGCAACAATAACTGTGTCTCGTGACACATGTTAATACACAGAATCATGCATCTTGCTTTTTTTTCCTTCAAAAAACAATGGACACAATGTATGTGAGGACCTAGAAACTGAAGAGCAAGCATCAATCATACTGGCATTTCATAGTGCTAGGCCTCTTAGAAGAGACTTTAGTAGTATCATGGTAGGACAGATTCTTAGTGAGAGCATAGTCCCATTCACATCTAACATTTGCACATGCTTTGACTTCACTGGTATCCTGCACAACAATTTTTACAGCTTCATCAGCTTCTGAAAACAAAAGAACTATAGAGGAGCCTGTTTTTTTCTATTTTCAAAATATAGAAAAAAAAATATATTTATTTCCCACTAACAATTAAATCTGTACTTTACATTCCATCTGGCAGGAGGTAGAAAATTATTTTAGAAAGGTTTAACTATTCCTGAGCAAACAGGAGTAAGAGAACCACGAGCACTGGATGTTTGGAAATCACCATAGCATGTATCTTTGGAAAGGCACATTTTGTTGCTTCGGTACTAATCTAAGTATCTGGAAAGTAGTCAGACAGGATAATAACCTTTAATCTCAAAGGAATGAGCTGGAACTGGGCATTCTGTGCGTGGCACAAGCCAGAGTCATCTCTAAGTTCAAGGTAATCTTCTTTCCAGCTGAGCATTTGAAGCTACCTCCGTAGAAACAATCTTTCTTTCCTCTATTTTTTTCTCACATATCCATAACATTAACACTTGACGTAATAAAAAGTACTGTCAGCTTTCCCACAGCGTTTCCAACTTCTTTGAAGTTCATACTATTTGCCCAGCTGGAAGCTTTTAAGACCTATATCATTCCCTTTCTCTTCTCTTACAATCATTGCTGATAGAAGCTATAGCTGGCACTCATGTGAAAATACTTAAAATTCTAATGTGCTATACAAGCAAAAAAAACACATTTCACTGAAGTCCACCTTCTTACCAGCAAATAAGATAATTTTTTTTCAGGGTTGAAGTGCATCATATAGTATGCATTTATAAAAATAATAATTGTGACCCTTGATTTGAGAAGGTATCTTCGGACAGAATCGAGCTGCACTTTCATCCTTGACCTTCATTTTTACACTGAAAAGAAATGTAGTTACCTTTTTTGTCATACCATGGGTTTCCTTGGTGATAAGTTGTTGAAAGAACAAAAAACAATAATAATGGTGTCTGAGGTAATTTTCCTGGAAAACCTATAGTTCTCAGAGTACTTTGATATTCAAAAATGCAATGTTAGTTGGTTATATGAGTATAAATGGGGAACTACTGCATGTAAGAAAATATGGAGACTACCTTTGGAATACAGTAAATGAGGAAGGAAATTATAAATACAGTGAGCAGATGATAATTTTAAAACATATAATTTGCCTTGAATTTCCAGTTTTGTTAAAAGAAACTTTGAATTTACGTGAAACCAGATGTAATTTTTTAAACTGCAAACAAATGAAAAAGTACTTTGAACATTCTCATAACAGAGAGACTGACTCACAGAAGCTCTATTCCATACATGTCAGATTTGGCATTTGAAATTGTCTTTTGTTCAGTATAGCAGTTAGAGATATTTTTAAACATTTCCAATATGGTGTTATCTAGTAATGTCAATTTCTGAGTTAAAAAAAAAGAAATGTTTTCTTACCAAAGAAGATACACAAGAGACTAAAAGAAAGCCATAAGCATCTTCTAACATAAATGATTTTAAAACTGATTTGATTCCAAAACGGTTTTGACTTTGATTAAAGAAACAATTTACTAGGATTTTAAATTTTGTCCAAATCCTTCACAGTTCTTAACATTCAAGATTTACTTTCTTAGCGGTTTAATTTTCCTTTCTGCTGAGATCACTTGCATAACCTCGGAAACTGATCAGATAAAAATCTGTCTCTGAGCTTTGACTGTCTAGAGCTTACTGATGGTGATGATAGGGTTGAGTGTTTATGGGTAAGAATCAGTGGGAAGGCCAACAAAGCAGATATCATGGTAGGCGTTTGTTATAGACACCCAACCAGGATGAAGAGGCAGATGAAATATTCTATAAGCAGCTGGGAGAAGTCTCATGATTGCCAGCCCTTGTCCTCATGGGGGACTTCAACTTACCAGATGTCTGCTGGAAACACAATACAGCAGAGGGGAAACAGTCTAGGAGGTTCCTGGAGTGTGTGAAAGATAACGTCCTGTGACACAGCTGGTGAGTGAGCCAACCAGGGAAGGTGCCCCAATGGATCTGTTGTGAACAGAGAAGGACTTGTGGGTGATGTGATAGTTGGAAGCCATCTTTGTCATAGTGATCGCAAAATGTTAGTTTTCAATTATTGGAGAAGTAAGGAGGAGGGGTCAGCAGAACGGCTACCTTGGACTTCCAGAAGGCAGACTTTGGCCTGTTTAGGAGCCTGGTTGACAGAGTGCCTTGAGAGGCAGTCCTGAAGGGCAAAGAGTCCAGGAAGGCTGGACATTCTTCAACAACGAAGTCTTCAAGGCACAGGAGCAGGCCATCCCCATGTGCCAAAAGACAAGCTGGCAGGGAAGAAGACCAGCCTGGCTGAACAGAGAGCTTTGGCTGGAACTCAGGGGAAAAAAGGAAGAAAGGGCAGGGAACTCAGGATGACTACAAGGATGTCGTGAGGTTATGCAGGGAGAAAATTAGAAGGGCCAAAGCCCAGCTAGAATTTAATCTGGCTACTGCCATAAACGACAATAAAAAAGGTTTCTGTAAATCCTTTAACAACAAAAGGAAGGCTAAGAAGAATCTCCATCCTTTATTGGACGCAGGGGGAAACATAGTGAGAAAGGATGAGGAAAAGGCTGAGGTACTCAATGCCTTCTTTGCCTCAGTCTTTAATGGTAAGACCGGTTGTTCTTGGGGTACCCAGCCCACTGAGCTGGAAGACAGGGATGGGGAGCAGAATGAAGACCCCATAATCCACAGGGAAATGGTTAGTGACCTGCTACACCATTTAGACACCCACAAGTCTACGGGGCCAGATAGGATCCACCCAAGGGTACTGAGGGAGCTGGCAGAAGTGCTCACCAAGCCACTTCCAATCCTTTACCAGCAGTCCTGGCTAACCGGGGAGGTGCCAGTTGACTGGAAGTTAACAAATGTGACACCCATCTGCAAGAAGGGCCAGAAGGAGGGTCCGGGGACCTACAAGCCTGTCAGTCTGACCTCGGTGCTGGGGAAGGTCGCGGAACAGATCATCTTGAGTGCCATTATGCGGCACGTCTAGGACAACCAGGCTATCAGGCCCAGTCAACATGGGTTTATGAAAGGCAGCTCCTGCCTGACTACCCTGATCTCCTCCTATGACAAGGTGACCCACCTAGTGGATGAGGGAAAGGCTGTGGATGTCATTTACACTGTTTCCCACAGCATTCTCCTAGAGAAACTGGCTGCACATGGCTTGGATGGGTGTACTCTTCTCTGCATAAAAAAACGGCTGGATGGCTGGGCCCAAAGAGTTGTGGTGAATGGAGTTAAATCCAGTTGGTGACCAGTCACAAGTGGTGTTCCCCAGGGCTCAGTGTTGGGGCCAGTGCTGTTTAATATCTTTATCAAAGATCTGGACGAGGGGATCAAGTGCACCCTCAGTAAGTTTGCAGACGACACCAAGTTGGGCGGGAGTGTTGATTTACTTGAGTGTTGGAAGGGTCTACAGAGGGACCTGGACAGGCTGGACCAATGGGCTGTGGCCAGCTGCATGCGGTTCAACAAGGCCAAGCGCCGGGTCCTGCACTTGGCTCACAACAACCCCATGCAATGCTACAGGCTTGGGGAAGAGTGGCTGGAAAGCGGCCAGGCAGAAAAGGACCTGTGGGTGTTGGCGACAGCTGGCTGAATACGACCCAGCAGTGTCCCCGGGTGTCCAAGAAGGCCAATAGCATCCTGGCTTGTATCAGAAATAGTGTGTCCAGCAGGACTAGGGAAGTGATGGTGCCCCTGTACTCGGCAGTTGTGAGGCCACACCTCAAATACTGTGTTCAGTTTTGGGCCCCTCACTACAAGAAACACATTGAGGTGCTGGAGTGCATCCAAAGAAGGGCAACGAAGCTGGTGAAGGGTTATGAGGAGCAGCTGAAGGAAATGGGGTTGTTTAGTCTGGAGAAAAGGAGGCTCAGGACAGACCTTATTGCTCTCTACAGTAGGGGAGCCAGGAGAGGTTTAGATTAGATATTAGGAAAAATTTATTCATGGAAAGGGTTGTCAAGCATTGGAACAGGCTGCCCAGGGAAGTGGTGGAGTCACCATCACTGGAGGTATTTAAAAGACATGTAGTTGTGGTGCTCTGGGGTTATGGTTTAGTGATGGAGTTGGCAGTGGTACGTTAACAGTTGGACTTGATGATCTTAAAGGTCTTTTCCAACCTAAAGGATTCTATGATTCAATGGTTCTATGCAGAGCTGATTAATGGCAATCAAATTCCACTGGGGATATTGTATGGAACACCACATCTACAGACATTCCCTTGTCCTGGTTACTGGGGAATGTATAAGCCATTAAAAAGAATAAAATTTTTTATATCTGCAAAAGTCCATACTGCAATGGTTCAGCTGAAGGCACCATAAAATGTCTGCTTAATAAAAGAGGTATTATAGAATTATGATACTAATATCTAATAAGCCACAAGAGAACACCTCATTATTAAAAACATGCACAACACTGCCATGACACAACCTAAATGAAACTATAGATATGGACTATTCCTAAAAATATTTATGGTAATATGAAGGATAATTATACACCATATTTATTTCAAACAATGAAACAAAGGCAAACTTTTTTTGTTGCTGTTCATTTCTGTTCAAAAATAATTTCTATTGTTCAGCCAGCTCAGATGGATATTGCTGGACTTCACATTTGTTAAATTTCCCAAATTATCTTCTTATCAGGACCAGAATTACAATATGTGTATCATAAGCTAGGCTGAATTATTCACTATATTTTATTTTAGTTTAGGTCTACATAATATGCAAATTGTTTAATCTCATCTAAGTTAGGCTATCTAAAGGTTAGACTTCTGAGCAATTTAGTGACTTCTTCCATAAACAATGAGGGGAGAAACACCTTCAGAAATTCACTCATCTCATCCTAAGAGAATTATAAGGTGTTATAATGGAGGTATTTTCAGTGACAGAGTGATTATTGTTAGTTTTAACACTGTTTGGTCTGCAATGAGCTGTACATCGAAATATAGTAAATTTCCTTTTCATCATGGGCATTTTAAAAGGGATGTTCCACTACTATGAGATTATAATTTAAGTGATCATAATTGTGTTATCAGTCACTGAGAAACAGTGATCTGGTTAAACATGCTAAACATATTCCTTATCTACCAGGATTTAAGTGCAATGGCTTTTGTAACTTCATTTTCTAAACGCTTGCTATGAAAGCATCAGCCAAAAGAAAACTTCACTGAGCACTTGTCGACAGCCTCTGCATAACACATTCCTTGAACATTTGAATCCTCTCTCTTTCAGGTGAAGGTAGCTTGTCTAGAAGATTGACTGAATTTTAAAGCTGAGTAGCACGCAAATGTAACAACTGAACAAAGTCAGACTCTTTTTCTTTTCCCCCCCTTTTTTTTAGGGGGTTCACAGATGTAAACGTCTTCTTTTTTTCTTCTTTTCTTTTTTTTTTTTCCCCTAAGAGTGATTATGTTGTCTGCTTCCCCCCCGCCCCCCCCCATATGTCATAGAATCTTTTTTAAAAATAAAGCTTTTTTCTCATCTGGCACATTGTCTTTGAACTGCTGTGATTGCAAAAAGACACCTTGCTATTTAATGTTCAAGCAAAATAATTAAATTCACAATAAGGTGTAGATCTAGGTGTAAAGATAGGCTTCTATGACCTATCTTTGCTCTGGTAAAGCAATTACATGTAGTTCTGTAACTAGGATTACTTAAATAGAGGACCCCTAAGTGTAAATACTTAGTAATACACTTCCAAAACGATGGGCATATTCAGAACTAATGGTGATGGAAATAAAATTATAAAAGCAAAATACACATACAGCTTTGTATTTAGATTTTAAATTCTCCACGGCCTCAGATTCTTAAACATTTTTAGACATCAGAGCACAGGAGATATCTAAGTTTAAAAAGACCTTCAGATACTACTGACATAGGAATGAAGAACATAAAATTACATTTTTAATTTCCTATACATATTGAGTGTATTTAAACATAATATACATGTTTGCTCAGGACCAATGCTAACATTATCTGCAAAGTAACCTGCAGCATTCAGATAACATGAAAGAACATAAGCTAACAAACAAAATCTCCCACATGTGATAGTACAAAACAAACTTAGACTTCTGTTGGAAATGTTTAAAGTGGTTCTCTTACACCATCTCTGTGATGGTGTAAAAGGTGCTATTTTGTCTTTTAACTTTTATTTACACTTTTTGAGCTATAGGACTAATACATGTTCCAATAAGGAAATTAAACAACGTGGAGGTGTAGCAAAGCATTTAGTTCTGCAAATTAGATAAATGTTGTGGAAAGTGCATCTCCTACCACCCTGTGGCAGTTTAGAATCACTGCATATTAGCATACCTCATTAAATATACTCAGCTTCATTCATACTTCCTTAATGAATTTACTCACCAAACAACACAAAAAGAACCCAAACCAAAGGATCCTTGTCCTATTCAACATGTGCATATGCAACTAATGAAGTGCATTAAAAGTATATGCTGTATTGGAAATGTTGCCTTTTTAGCAAGCAATGCCATTGTCAGGAAAATGAAAATATATGGTTACATAGGCTTGTCATTAGGAATTTCTAGCAACAATTACATTGTTATAAAAGTCATAATTTCTGTCTTTTCACTATCTAATAATAATTAGGCTAGAATAACTGTCTTGTAATTTCACAATACTGACAGTCTGAAGCAAAGTCGTTCTTCCATTATCAATCAATATCTATTATTTTCATTCTTCTGTAAAACAATATTGTTTTAAGATGGACTTTACTTGCACACATTTTGGTTTTGAAAACTATGTACTCTGTGTCAAGATCATACAGGGAGAGATATATTTAGTATCATGTTTCTTCTGCTCCTATAAGATGACATGCTCATAAAGTGTATTAATATTCATATAGTAAAATTAGCTTCATAATCATTCCTACTCTCAGCAAATATTCTAAATTGTTATGTAGTTTAATTCAAATTTCTGGGCTTTATTTCGCAGAGATTATTAATAACACAGTAGTTTAATCTCAACATAACATTAGACAATTTACTTTCTCCTGTTTTCATCAGGAAGTACTGGTCATTTCAGCAATTTCAGTACTATGCTAATAAGTTTTGCAGTTATGGGGATGTACCTTCTTTCTCTCCATAAATATCTTTCATTGTCAGGAAGTGCTGGGAAAATGACAGTAAATCAATCAAAAACTGTTCTGAAAAACATACTCCTTTTCTAGAAATGAAGTATAGACTGCGCATGAGGCCAGTTCTGGAAAGAAATTATATCAGCAGTTGTGAGCCTGAAGATATATCACCTGCATTTTATCACACTGGAATCTTTGAACCAAAATGTTGTTGTCATTGTTTCTTGAGTTACAGGCTAGCTGTTTGAACATCTTTAGCAAATTCTGAATACTTTCAAAAGGTTAAGTCATCCATGATATACACCGCTATGCTTAAAAGCTTAAAGAGTGAGATGAAGTGTGAATTTGATATGATTACAAGGCTGTGCTTACAGAAAGATAAAGATATTATTAGCTAAGCCATATATAAAGCTCGAACTGATCGTATTCAAAGGAAGAAGCTCCAATGGTGTTAGCAGTGGTATTTTAGTTGAACAGACCTCAGAGGTAAAAATTGATAGTGATCTTACTTAATTTATAGTTATAAGAATAATATAGATTGTTATGATTTCATTCATACAATAGCACATCCATATTTATTATAGACAGGATGAATGATCTCCTGAACCTGTAGGTGATAGATATATTTTCTTCTCAAGTAAATTTGTAGCCTTTCCCTCACTGCCCAGTGTTTTCTATATATGGTGTTTTGTTTAGATTCATTTAAATATTTCTGTATATTAAGTAAAATAAGTTTAGTGATTCATATTCATGTTTCACTAATAAGCTAGGCTGCCACAAGCTGGTGGTTTGTATGTGTGTCTGCATTTTTACTACATATGGTGTGAGACTACCCATGTGTTAAACTGCTGAACAATGTGACAAATTACATTTACCATGCACCTGTGGCTACCTCACCTGCTTTGTAACCACTGAACCCTGTCCACCAGGATTTATTCTAACATTCCAATTCTCTAAGCAGCTTCACACAGCATATAAAATACCTAAAAACCCTGACAGAGAATTGCTACCATGTAGTATTTCCCCCCTGATTTATGTTGATGTGAGCTTCAGAAATGGCAAGGAATTGTACCTGTTAGCTAATCTGAAGTATAATAGGATGTCTATCACAGAAGGATGAATTTCATCTTTTCAGTTCCTCAGTGGGTTGTAGGAGCATAGACTGGAATTAATGTTGCAACATGGATATATTGATCATTTGTGTCTCTACCATTTACTTTTAAGAGGTGATTATATCCTTATCTTGCTTTGTTTTCTAGGTCTTCCTTTGCATTGTGTTAAGTAATATGACATTCTCTGCAATTTCGATTTCTGGATAAAGTCTTCCTGTCCTTACCATCTATTGCCTTATTATCTTCACAGTTATATACATTCTTTTGAATTTTGGTGGCAATAAAGTAAAAATTGCAAGAAGAAAGAAAACTTGTTCCTGAGGTTCAGAAGGAGGAAGAGGATCATCTTTCAGTCTTTTACTTAAAGTCCACAGAAGCCATGATGCATGTGGAAAAAGAAATTACGCTTATTTTCTCCTTTTTTTTTTTTGTTTTACCATTAGTAGAGAAAAGACCAGTTTCTAAGGGCAGGGATCATTGTATTTGATTCACAACCATTGTTCAGAGAGGTAGAAGAGGAGGATTTATGTATTGATTGATTCTTGATTTTGTTATGTATGAGAAACACCAGTAGCAGCTCACCCATCCAAACAAGCAGCTCTACCCTGCTGAATTGCAGACTGTCATATAAAATCTCCTTTTTTGTTATATACTTGATAGTCCTGTGAGACAGATACATACTTCTCTTTCTTATCTGCTTAAATATATGGCACTGAGGAAATCTGTCTGAAATTCTTCCGACTGTCTGGTTCCCTTTGCAAGTTGCTGTAGGCCTGCAACTTGACGTGTGGTTCATACAGCGCTAAAGAATCTATTCTCCAGCTGCCATTAAATCTATAGGAGTTTGTACTGCTTTTGACTGGGATAGAGTTAATTTTCTCCCTAGTAGCTTGTATGGTGTTAAGTTTTGGGTTTGGGAGCAAAACAGTGTTGATAATACAGGGACGATTTAGTTATTGCTGAGCAGCGCTTACACAGAGTCAAGGCTTTTTCTGTTTCTCACATTACCCCACCAAAGAGTAGGCTGGGGATGGGCAAGAGGTCGGGAGTGGACACAGCTGGGACAGCTGACCCCAACTGACCAAAAGGGTCATGACATCATGCTCAGCAATAAAAGCTGGGGGAAGAAGGACAAAGAGAGATACGTTTAGAGTTATGGCATTTGTCTTCCCAAGTAACCATTACGTGCGATAGAGCCCTGCTTTCCTGGAGGTGGCTGAACACCTGCCTGCAGATGGGAAGTAACACATGAATTTCTTAGATAGAGCCCTGCTTTCCTGGAGGTGGCTGAACACCTGCCTGCAGATGGGAAGTAACACATGAATTTCTTATTTGCTTTGCTTGCATGCATGGCTTTTGCTTTACTTATTAAACTGTCTTTATCTCAACCCACATTTTCTCACTTTTACCCTTCTGATTCTCTCCCCCATCCCACCTGGGGGGAGTGAGCAAGTGGCTGTGTGGGGCTGAGCTGCCTGCCAGGGTTAAACCACAGAAGTCCTGGTATTTTCATATTTAACAGGTACAGAATGGAATTGCTCATTACAGGCCAGAAATAGCTNATAATACAGGGACGATTTAGTTATTGCTGAGCAGCGCTTACACAGAGTCAAGGCTTTTTCTGTTTCTCACATTACCCCACCAAAGAGTAGGCTGGGGATGGGCAAGAGGTCGGGAGTGGACACAGCTGGGACAGCTGACCCCAACTGACCAAAAGGGTCATGACATCATGCTCAGCAATAAAAGCTGGGGGAAGAAGGACAAAGAGAGATACATTTAGAGTTATGGCATTTGTCTTCCCAAGTAACCATTACGTGCGATAGAGCCCTGCTTTCCTGGAGGTGGCTGAACACCTGCCTGCAGATGGGAAGTAACACATGAATTTCTTATTTGCTTTGCTTGCATGCATGGCTTTTGCTTTACTTATTAAACTGTCTTTATCTCAACCCACATTTTCTCACTTTTACCCTTCTGATTCTCTCCCCCATCCCACCTGGGGGGAGTGAGCAAGTGGCTGTGTGGGGCTGAGCTGCCTGCCAGGGTTAAACCACAGAAGTCCTGGTATTTTCATATTTAACAGGTACAGAATGGAATTGCTCATTACAGGCCAAAAATAGCTATATCTACCAGAAGTCCATACAATCAACATTGTTACAGTTGAACAATTACCTACTATTTCTGGGATGTTTTAAAAAAAATTATAATAGAAAGTTATCAAATTACATATGTAGATATTTGTCCTCAATTTCTATGGTGCTTTGTACCAGGACTGGTACAATTAGGAAATTCAGAAAAATTTATCAGTTCCCATGTATAACAGTTGATTTCAGATCAGAGTGAAAATCAGGCCCATCTTTTCACACCGGAGGATGTCCTAGGTTTCATGTGAAAGGGACAGGCACACAGATGAGGCAAAAGCTGTGCTGTACGCTGTATGAATACATAATCATGTTTCAAAGGTGCACTGTCATGTGTTCCACTGTGGTCTAGACATAGTCAGAGATGTCTGCTGTTATTTCCCCATTAATCCTTTACTATACTGGAAGTTTCCATCCCCATACTAATAGCTTTTTTTTCCTCTTCTGTACACAGAAGTTAGGACTAGGGAAAAAAAAGACGCACATCTGAGCTAAATATGTGTATAATAGGATTGTAGCTATCTGTTTCTTAGGTTGTACAAGTAGAAAATATATTGTAACTTTCCAGAAGGTTAGAAATAAAAACAGGAAAAAACCTGTTCATAAATCCTAAAATATCACCCTTTTCCAGCTCAGAAAAATGTTTGTTTACAATATGTCCTTAATTTGTTTGTTAGTACTCTGCATAGCTGTTATTAATATTTTAATCTTTTCGAAGGCATTAAAGGGAGAATAAGGAATTTAAGTTGACAACATATGTTTACCCAGTTTGTAAATAAACTTTGCTTCTGGCTTAATGTATAGCACTACACAATATTTCATTGAGATGTCAGGTGGTTAGAACCACAATTTTGTACTTGGAAGGATGGAAAGATATGTTTCCATGCAAAAACTGAAGACAATTACCAGAACATTTATCTTACCAGAAGATGAATATGCTGTCCTGACTTGAACCAATTTATTTGGTGTAACTGTTAAATATTGTTATATTTTTCTGCTGGAATTATCGGTTAACTTAAAAAAAAAAATTCTTTTGTCAAATTAGATATTAAAAAGTATTAATTATCAACATATTACTTAAAAGCCACAGGCGAAAGTCAAAGAGTTTTTCTCAAATGTTCATAGTATCTCAGTATTTCTTTGGATTTTCTAATTATATACTAATTATGTTAATTAATGAAATAACTAAGATTCATATCAAATATGCTAAACATATATCCAAACTGAATGTAAAAGAAAATGATAATGGAAGCAGCAGTTCAACAGAAAAAATTATGAAGATTTGGGTCGGGCTTTGAGAAGCTAGTTCCCTTTGCATAACCAAAATAAACTAAAGAAACCTGAGCGTAAATGAGAATCAGTTTCTTAATGTTTATTTTTTCAATCAGTGAGCAGGAGGAGTCTTGTAATTAAAAGGTATTAAGAAGCTAAAAACTGCAAAGTGACTACAGTATGTTCCATTATCTGTGCAAGGAAAGAAGGGAGAAGGGAACAGATATTTACAACTTATTAGGAAACTTGACAGTTTCTCTGATCATTTAGGATTGTTAAAACTCTTAAAGGCCTCAGGAAGTGTAATTTATATTCAGCAAATGCACCGTTCTATGGGTCTACATACACAATGACAATTTCTACCTGGAGCGAATTCTAGATTTTTTTTTTTAATGAAATAGTTTGCCATGTTTACCAAAAAGAGGCAGTGTTTGAGAAAAGAAAATGGTAAATTACACTTTGAATCTAAAGTCTGAGCAATTTATACTTCCTGAAAAAAGTGAACAGTGAATGAACTCACTTCAAGGTATGAAATGGGATTAATACTTAGAAGGCTAGAAATGCAGATATCAAAGACATACACACTGTGTATTTCATCCATCTCTATTATATATGAAATCTGAGAAAAATGTCTGAGAGACAAAAGATTCTTTCAGAAAAACAAGGCTGTGTGATTTTGCATAGAAGTTTGGAAAATCTGTTGAGAAATTGCTTTGTTAGCTAGACCTGCAGCTAGAGAGGGGAATTTGCTGACTATATTATATACGGTGAAAGCTGTAGGGTCTTGTTTCTGAGATCAGGTCATCACTAATAACAACGTTGTATTAAGTCATTAAGTTTAAGGTCTTACCAAACTTGAAAAATAAACCAAAATGTGTATTTTGGGTGGAAACCGTATCACAAATGTCAGTGTCTGCAGCTAATGTGATCACTATAGGCTTCTTTGTAGTGATAGGAAGAATTACATGTTTTTAAGACAGGATTTATCTTGTCCAAAAGTAGGGATGAGACCAGGTATCTAAAAAATGTCTACTTGCCTTCCATGACTATAAAGGGTGGGCTATAAAGATGTCTACCTCAGGGAAAAGACATTTAAACTGCATATGTAAAGTTTGGAGAAATTAATTCTTCCATGTGTGACTTATTTGGGAGCTGTTTTCTACTTTAGTGCATCTTCCTAATCTCAAGTAAATATACTGTCTTGGTTTCAGCTAAGATAGAGTTAATTTCTTCATAGTAGCTGGCATAGTGCTGTTTTGGATTTAGTAGGAGAAGAATGCTGACAACACTGATGTTTTAGTTGTTGCTAGGTAGTGCTTATGCTAGTCAAAGACTTTTTCAGCTTCCCATGCTCTGCCAGGTGCACAAGAAGCTGGGAGGGGGCACAGCCAAGACAGCTGACCCAAACTGACCAAAGGGCTATTCCATACCATATGACATCATGCTCAGTATAGAAACTGGGGGGAGTTGGCTGGGGGGCAGTGATCGCTGCTCAGGGACTGGCTGGGCATCGGTTGGCAGGTGGTGAGCAGTTTCATCACTTGTTTTTCTTTTCCCTGGGTTTTGTTAGTCTTTCTTGTTCTCCTTTTCACTGCTATTATTATTATTATTATTTTATTTCAATTATTAAACTGTTCTTATCTCAACCTGCAAGTTTTCTTACTCTTGCCCTTCCGATTCTCTCCCCCATCCCACCAGGAGGGGAGGGTGAGTGAGCGGCTGTGTGGTGCTTGGTTGCTAACTGGGGCTAAACCACAACATAGTCATCATTCATTTTGCCAACAACCACAGAATGGCTTAAGTCCATTCTACTCAGGCAACCATCCACTGAGACAGAGTAGCTACAACCACCTTGCACAGCACTCCTCTGAACTCTGTGTCATGTCCCTGCATCTCTAAACCATATCCATTGTATACTGTAAAGGATACCTCTTCACTGTGAAAAAAACCATTTACCTGAGCACTGGTCTTGTGTTTTTCTACCTTATAAATACATATATTCTTATCGCAATCTGCATGAATGTTAATTTTCTACAGGACTGTTTTGTTTAGTTTTTTTTTTTTTACAGTGAAATAATTTTGCTGAAAGAAAACTAGTGGTGTGGATTTAGAGGTAGCTAACTCCAGAGATCACTTTAAAAAGTTGGTATGAATGACATTACAGCAAATTAATTTCCTCTACCCTTTACAATTGTCAGATCTACCTCATCCAACACTGTAACTTCTAATACCTCCACAAACCCTAACACCAGATCCCAAGACATGTAACACATCTTTTTTTTTCATGCTGTAAAAACTGCTTGCAGCCCCTTAGGGCTGCATCACAGTGTTCACAACACTGCAGACACAATGAAGGGTAAAAAACAAACAAACAAACAAAACATTAAAAAGGATAATTATGTCTCTGGGCCATAAAGCCACCATATTGGCTCAAAGGAAATCTACATTCAAAAGGCATGGTTCATCCACTTTGCTCAAGAGAGGACAAGCCTGGGGCAGAATAAACACATACCATATTTTATCACTCAGTCTCTTGTCCACCTAAGAGTTGTGTTGATGTATCCCATACAACACAGAGGTAAGGTTATCCCTCTTAAATAGATGCTGATGCATGTTGTGTTGTTGATTGTGCCGTAGTTTCTCATGTAGAAATCTAGAGTGTTGTCTTCAGAATGAAGCCACGGAAAAAAAGTAGTACATGCTTAATGTAGGCAATGGTGGGTCAAGGCTCCTGCTGTGAAAGACTGTGACAGTTTGACAGGAAGTCATACACACCAACTTCCACAAAAAAAGACAGATTACTCACTATTCAGGCTCATCTACTGTATAATGACTAGTTGTCAGGGAGCAGCAAGAATGGGGCTCATCCAGAAACAGGGTGAGCCAAAAGTGACCCCACTGCAAGGAGTGCCTCCAATGATGGACCAGAGTCCCACAGGACCCGAGCACAGCTGGCAGAGCCAGGGACTAGTAACAGGGTTCACTGACAACCTGGACACAGTAAGTGGTGCACCAGGGCCAGAGTCCATCCTGGGCACCCAGTCAGAAATAAAAGGATTCAGGACCAGACGCAGGGCTATAATATATATCTAAGGTCCATCCAGAAGGCAGAACCAGAGAAGGGGCTGGAGACTGGCACTCCCACAGTGTCTCTGAGGCAGGGACTGATGGCCCTGGGCTGGGCTGAAATGGGATCCTGGACCATGGGAAGGGTGGAGGGAGTCACCGGGGGAGGTTGGGCAGGGACTGTGAAGGCTACAAGTGTCCTCAGGGCCTGGACAAGTAGAGAAGTCTTTCAAGATATAGACATATAAGACCAAGCCTCACCAGCCTCTGTCTGGGGACAAAGTTGAAATCTAGATCACTAATTACCTTTATGAGTAGTCTCACTGCTAAGTTTTTATGCAAAATCTGGTCTCCTCTTATTCCTCTGTCTTAAAAATAATGAAGCTTATATACTCTCAGAGGAAAATAACAGATTTTATATGCTAAATGGGCCCATGAGCCTAGGCTGTGTAGTATCAACAAAACAGACATGATGTCATAGTCAGGGTTTCTTTTTGCTAGCTTTAAGAAGCTGCCTACCTTCCTACAGGTTTTCTATTTTCTTCTGTAAAAGTGTTTACCTCTCTCCATCGACTCTATGAGGAGTGTAAACACTTCACATAGTCTGTTTGGATCATTCTACTGATGCTGAGTCTCTTAGTTGGAAACCTAAAATAAACAATCTGGATTTCCCTGTACTACAGGTGTTATAAATTGTGTGGGCTGCTATAAAGTTTACTGAAGACAAACATAGTCTCTTGTTTGGAATCCTGTTTCAGAATGGATTTTTTTGAATGAATAATGATGGACCATTTGAAAGCTCAGATAACATTCCACTACTATAACAAAATTAATCAGTTATATCTAATTGCTGTAGACTAAAAAAATTGTCATTGGCAAGGCAATATTGTAAGGAAACAGTCATAGTCACACCATGACCTCTCATATGTATTTTGCTGTTATGAGTCATACATTTTGTTACCTTGTTGTTCCCTTACTCTTCTACAGCCTATGTTTTGAAGGATTTTCTATTCCATTTTCTTTTAATCTCTCACTTGTGTGCTATGTAAACCACTATCCTTGCTACTGGCAAGAACACTTTTATGTAATACAGCTGCTGCTTCTGCTATTGCTACAATTTGCTCTGAAACCAAGGTCTGGTTTTGATTTTGCATCAGGATCATTTACTTTGTTTCCTTCAAGGCTGCATTTTTTCTTAAGTTTGCCAGCTTGTCTTTTGATCATTATGATATAATCGCTATTTGTGGCAGTTCAGTAGATGTACTTGTCACTTACCTCCCTATTTTGTTTCTGTCATGGTATCCATATTTGTTTTTCACAGTACTTGCATTTATTTCTTACAGTTACAGTTGTCAAAGTCTCTTAGGCTTGCTGTTCATCAACTTTCTGGTATTTATTTTATTTATATAATTTTTAAAATCTGTTGCAGCATCTAGAGGGTAATCCAATTTTAGAGAGGGTCTGACAAGGGAGAGGAGAGGAGAGGAGAGGAGAGGAGAGGATGATTTTTTTGGCTATATCTCAGATTCAGACACTTTCTCTTCCCATTCTGGCCCCTCAGTAATCTTTGCCTTTTTTTCACTTATAATTGTAAAGGCTCTTTATGTCTGGTGGGCTTGAAGACCTCTCCAGATTTAAAGAAGGATAAGAGTAGTCAAAGTAATGCTGAAAACACTTTAAACTGAGAATTCCTAAACTACATAGTATTTGACTAGCATTACAGGAAAACGAATTCAGAGGTTAAAATGTTATTTATCAAAAGTTGGTAGGCGGTGCTGAAGGAGACAGAACTGAAAGCAACTTATAGACATAAAAAGAATGGAAAGTATAAAATATTGATAGAAAACAGGAACAAAAAGCAACAGCAACAGAAACAAGACAGACCACAAGCTATTCCAATGTTGCAAGTCTTTACAGTACACGTGTTGTTCCAGAAGTGATTTTCATTCAACTCAAAAGTCATGGATAAATTGTATATGGATATATGACACCTTTCAGAGCCAGAAAAGGATAATCAAGTCCACATAGCTGAGGCTCGCTCTCTCTCTGTAGACTGTAGTAAGAATTATAAAGGCTGACACTACAAGCCTGCGCTAGCTACAAGTCAGTGTCTTTTCCTGAGATCCTTAAAAAAAAAGGAATATTCGATATATTCACCTACTTGAGCTCCACATTGTGCAACCCAGGGATACTTGCTTGTGAAAGGGAAATGCATGGACCTGTGGCTTAGGAGAAGATTAAACTTCTTTTCCAGGGATACACCCTAACCATGGTGCCAACAGCTTTCCCTCCTATCTCTTGAAACTGAGTTACAGAATCTAGCACATGCAAATACATATAAGACAAATATACTTTTCATTTGGCCATAAATGGACTAAAAAGAATAATAAGTAAAACCAATCCTGGAGAAGTAAGAAAAAGGATTGGCAATAAAAACTTGCAAAAAGTCAAAAGTTGGTTTGAAGGGATCTCGGAAGGTCATCTACTCCCGCCATACCAAGTATAAATACTTCCTGGATGTTGTGGTTTAACCCTAGCCAGCAACTAAGCACCACACAGCTGTTCTCTCACTCCACCCCAGTGGGAAGGGGGAGAGAATTGGAAGAGTAAAAGGGAGAAAACTCGTGGGTTGAGACAAAGAAAGTTTAATAGGGAAAGCAAAAGCCACGCATGCAAGCAAAGCAAAATAAGGAATTCATTTACTACTTCCCATTGGCAGGCAGGTGTTCAGCCATCTCCAGGAAAGCAGGGCTCCACCACACATAACAGTTACTTGGGAAGACAAAACGCCGTAACTCTGAATGTCCCCCTTTCCTTCTTCTTCCCCCAGCTTTATATGCTGAGCATGACGTCTTATGGTATGGAATACCCTTTTGGTCAGTTGGGCTCAGCTGTCCCAGCTATGTCCACTCCCAACCTCTTGCCCACCCCCAGCCTACTTGCTGGTGGGGTGGTATGAGAAACAGAAAAGGTTTTGACTGTGTGTAAGCACTGCTCAGCAATATCTAAAACATCCCTGTATTATCAACACTGTTTTGCTTCCAAACCCAAAACATAGCACCATACAAGCTACTATACAGAAAATCAACTCTACCCCAGCCAAAACCAGCACACCTAGGGAGATCTTTTGAGAGCAGTCAAAGTCTGTTTAGGATTTTCAGAACAATGTCTCTATATTAGATGTATCTGAGAAGTATACACAGACACAAATCCTGTCAAACTATAGCACCAACATTTTTTATTTCCTCTTCAGAGGACATATTTCAGCAGTGAAATAACTACCCACATGCTGATTGTTATGCAGTAAATCCTGGTTCTTGGGAACAAGCAGACAAAAACCCATAGAACTCAACTAATGCACAAGAAAAGGGCAGTTTCTCATGAGCAATGTGAATTTTTCAAATTTCTACTAAAGTCTTTATGGATTAGGAAGAATTAGCATATATATTGTGGATAATGGACTACTAAAAGCTTTGTAAGTAGGCCCTTTTTGTTTTCCAGGTACATGAATACTCCAAAATAAGCTCTGACAATTTATCTTGACTTCTTTGAGTTATAACTTGATCTCATGGCTGTTTTCAGTCCCTTCTAAAAGACAGTAAGTCAGCTATTCAACAATAAATGTGTTATACCTGATTTCAGTAATAATTTCTGCAAAGACAGTCTTTACATGCTACTGTGTCAATAACATATATTTTAGTTATATATAAGTGAAATTATATACTTCACTAAAAATAATACATTTACTTATTTAATATTCAGATATTTAATTTAGTAAATTTATAGAGAAATGTGTCAAATTTAAAATTAAGGAACAATACCTGTTACTAACAAATTTATTACCTAAATTGTTTGTAAGATGAATTCTCATAAAAATATGTTTTACAACATGAGATAATAATAATACTATTTTTCCTAAAGTATAAATGTACAATGAGGAGACCTGTTGTTGGGGTTTTATTTATTTATTTATCTTGCAAACGAATATAAAGAAATTTTAAAGTAGTCCTGTGAATATTACATGTGTACAGTAGAAGTAAAAAAAAATATGGCTAGTATATGCATTATTGAAGACTACTTTTGTAAAAGCTTGCTCACTGAATATTTTTTTCTCTTCAAATTCACCTAGTTTTCATGTTAATGTCTTTAGAATTGTCAGTTCAGTACTTTTGCTGTTACAAACTTTTAACAAGTAACGATAAATAATGCATTAGTAGCAATATTGTTCTAATAACATATTTAGGGCATAATTAATTCACAGCTTTAGGCATATTTAAATAAGGGTCTGCTTTTAAGTTTGTAGCTTTCAACTGAGCTAGTCTTAGGCTGGTAAACACAAACTGGGGGAAAAAGGCAAAAAAAGACAAGACAAGGAAGAAAACCACAGTTCCTGTGGTATCATTTTAGAAAGCCTAATCTATAGGAAACATATGCTGCTAAATAAATTACCTGAAATATCTGAGCCCACACAGCAAATCTCTTTCACCCCCTCTGTAATTTGTTATCAAGTTTATAAAAGGCATCTCTGGGTTCTTCTTTGCTATTCCCCAATTCCTGCTTTTCATGCAGAGAAATTAATGGGGTTATAATTTCATAATTAAAGCAGATAATTTTAATTTCTCTGATGACTCTTTATTATGATAAACTTGTTAAGATTATGGTGTTCATTTGTTGCTGTGTCTGATCATTTGGCTTTTGTAGAAGTTGTCTGTGCTACTGAGCCACTAAATAATTAAACAAGCAGAACATTCGAACCAGCAAAGTCTTGCTGTTAATGGAAGACCAAAGTCAGAGTTAACTCTCTGTAAACCTATTAAGGGATTCAGACAGAGAACATACCACAGATTTACTGTCAGTCATAAAATACGAGATAAAGCTTCATTAACTGAGTATCTAATTTTGCATTAAATGAAGAGCTGGCCTTCTAGATTGGACAATGGTGTAGGCTTTCCTAGGACAACAAATATAAAATGAAATCCTTCTAAACTAATTGGTTAACTGTGAAAAGATCAATAGGAGGCCCAAGAAGGAAGATCCTGGGGAGGAATGCCTGATACATAGTCCTGACTAAAATGCTGCTTCAGTTGCTTTAGTTGTTTTCTGCAGTATAGTATCATGCATGTTTGAAACTGAAATAAGTGAATCATTCTCTTTCATTCTGTTGTTTGCTGAGTTTGTGTGCACATGGCTGCCCTTTACATTAAATCTTGTATTCAAAGACAGTTGAAATAATAAGTCTGGTACATGGTAGTGTGACAATACATGCCTGTGCATTATACACAGAGAGAGCCTTTGCAAGCATTGAATATATCATGTCAGTATAACTACTTCTATTTGTTTAAAGGCTTTTTCAAAGTAAACACTTGGGTGATTTTTATGAAGCTGCTTTTACATTTATGGAGGCATAAACCACAGAAAATTCAAACCTTCCAGACACATTAGCTATCTCTTCTCTAATGTGGGATGTTTCAGATGGGTCAAATTTTTATTCAAAAAGCATTTGAAACTAAATTAACCTGTCTTTCTAAAAGCAGGAGGGGGGGCCTGGGGACAGGGGAAAGGGACATAGATCAAGAAAATTTGGTGCAATAGTAAGCATTTTGGCCTTGGAAAGCTGGACAAAGTCAAGATAGATATTTTCAAGTCAGGTGAGAAGGAGAAATAACAAAAATTCTGAGATGGCATTTCTGCATTTATAACAACATTGCTATAATAAATGAAAGTATCTCTTGAGGTTGTACATATTCACCAAGATTTTAAATAAAATTTTACTTAGATGACATTTTTAATAGGTTCATAATAAAAGGGAAGATATTGCTACTTAGACTTAGACAAGGAAAACATATTTTTAGGACAAATGTAGCATTTGATAATATGATAAATGTGTACATTTTGAATAAACATTACAGTTACTATAGTATTTTCAATACATCAAGAACAACAAAGTTGGTTAGTGAAAAGTCTATCCTCTGGTCATGTATTAACTGGATGTAGTTTTCACTTTTTGCCAACCTGCACATGGAGCTACATTCCAAGGGAATTACTGTAATAAGTTTATAAAGAAAAAATATTCACAAAACAAACATTTTTTTGTAAATATTATATACATTTCCCTGAAAATATTTTTGTGTGGACATAAACCAGCTGAAATTCAATGAAGAAACATATCACAAAAAAGCTTAGCTGGAGATCATGCCTTTTATCTAGTGCATATGTTACATGTTATGATAATAGAAGTCCTGATAATTTTTTTTGTTTTTTACTGAATTCCTTGTATTTTAAGATCTTCATCATTTTTCATGCTCCTAATGAGGCTATCAAGTGGCAGTGTTTACTGCTATCTTGAGGACACTAGCTCTTTTCCTGTGTAAATCTAGCTTCTGTGTGGGTCTGATATTCCTTAGCAGTAAAATAAATCTGCCAGTGATTCCACAAATTAAGAACCTGACAATGGAAAGAGGAATTCTTATATTGGTTTTCATTACATGAAAAGTTGCATTAACAACTTTGTGACCACTCTCCATACAAGGATTCACTTCTGGGAGGGGCAGTCTCTGGTCTATGAAATAACAGATATGAGGATCATAGATAATGAAGACTGAATACATTTCTACTGAGTGCTGGTAATTCACTATGTTGACTTTTGGCCTGTTATAAATGAGGTTTCCCCATGTGGATCCTTAATTAAAATAGAAAATATCTTCTCAAAACCAAAAGATATCTATCTCCCATATTATATTCGTTACAGCCAAATTGGCACAAGCAGGTCTTACAAGTAACTTTTACCTGAACTGAGAAACCTACAAAAAAAGCCAGAAAGCAAACTGCATCTACCAATGTTGCCTCCCTGAATTATATGTGGAAGGAAACTAATTCATAAATGAAGACAGAAAATGATCCTTTCTTAATTGTGGAACTTTCATTCTGGAGGCTGTTCAGAGGTCTCAGGGTGCACACTGTGTCTCTTATCCCCGGTATGGCTTCCTCAAATGCTTCTGTAAGTATAAATTGAAGTTCTACAGAACCCCAATGGTCTTATCTTGAAGTTTATGTAGAGAGAAACAGCCACAAAGGAATGGCACAAAAAATACGTAGAGAAGACTGAATTTTATCCATCAAATTATTTTCATCTACAATAAATGATGCTTGTGTAAAATATGAATACATTTCTGACAGCTTTTATCCTTATTTGATAGGGCATGTATCAAATGACACATCCGATCACAGTATCTGCCTATCAGGTAATAAATACTTTGCTGTTAAAGGCAGATTATGATACCCTTATTCTCGGGAGTTAGAATTTAAATTAGGAGGAATTCTCAAGGTGCAGAGACTATTCAGCATGTATAAGTGAAACAGGCTATGGCTTGTGGATGATACATTCTCATGCATGAATTAGCATGAAGGATAATTCATGGAAAATAGACTCGATCATTTTTTAGATTAGTTATTTAAAGTCATACAGATGATTAACCATTAAACCTTACTTAATATGTAACTGCAGGAAATCCTGTGCCTGCAGGAACAAATTATCCAGAATTATCACTATGTTTCTTGTATCCTTAAAAGGTCCCCAGACTGGTACTTTTCAAAGGTCTACCTATTTCTTTGGGTAACAGTTTATGGTCGTGATTCTGAACAAATAAATTAGCATGTTGTTTTTGCAAAGACAGACAATGAGGATATTACTTTGAACATAAGGTAATGGGTTTAGGTCTGCATTACCTGTAAAACCAAGTATAATATGTAAGTACTAGGACAATAATGAGACAGAAAAGAGAAAGTCAACCAGAAGGTTAACAAGGGAGTTCACAGCAACCTAGACTCTCTGTGATCCCTGCTGCAAACCTCCTTCTTACTCAGAGGTTTTGCAGCTGTTTGGCTAGATCCAAGACCCACCTGAGACATGGCACAGCTGCATAACCTTAGCTCAGAGTACTGTAAAAGGCCTGTCAAAAAGTCTGTTGACGGATAAGAAATGCAAAAATTACAAACTGGGAGAGACATGATTGTTATGTTACGAGAAAGTATTGGGCCAGATCTGACAGCCCAAGAGAGGTGAGGGTGCTGTAGCCCCATGTCCCCAGGTCCAACAAGTTGCGAGGCTGAACGTATATTCCCAGTAAACACATGCACACAGAGCACACATATATACCATGTATATATGTATATACCGGGCCAGCCACACAGATCACAGCCATGCACAGAGTACATGCATGAACACAGACAGCACCAACAACCTCATCCTACTCACGTCTCTGGCTGAGCAGGATAAAGGTCCATCACTGGGAAATATTTGTGTATGTGTGTGTATATATGTGTGTGTGTGTGTACGTAAGTACAATGTGCATCCCTCTAGCAGCTGGGCTCAGACACTCATTCTGTACAGTAACCGCCCCTGAATCCCAGTCTCGCCAGTTTCTGACACCTCAACATAGGGGTCCTGGGGCCACAGCCCCACTCCAGTTGCTGGTACACCCTCACTCATGTGTGCATGCACACATTAATAGGTGGCTGAGATTCCTCTGGTTGCCCAGTAGACAACTGCCCCCATGGTGTCACCCTTGGAGGCACACACACACACAAGGGTCTTTCCCCTTGAGATCCCCTGACCCCACAGTCTCTTTGGCAGCTGGTTGGGAGTCCTTTGGTCTCCCCAATAGCCAGCTCCTCCCATGGTCTTGCCCTTACTGTCACACACACTTGCCTGGATCCTAGGTCTCTTCACCTACTCGCTGGCTAGTCCTGCTTGATCTTCGGTAACAATCGCACACTGCCTCACACACCCGCACTCCCTTGAATGTGCTTTGCTTCCCAAACTGGGCATTACTGTTCTACAATTCAATGTGGGATGGGAAATTTTTTCCAAGAATGTTGTTTTTCCTGCACACATTTCTTTCTTCCACATTTGTACCTCCACTCCTAAAAGCATCCCTTGAATTACTGTTAAAAATACTGAGAGACCTTTGCAAAGTAAGATTACTTTGTAATTGTTTTAGTTTGGCTTGCCAAAGTATCTAATAACAATAGTTTCCAGGAATTTCTTTTATTCTGCTGTTTCTGTATTTATTTCTGTCTTTCTGTCTAATATTTATTCCCACAGGAAAATTAATAAAAACATAACAACATAATTTAGAAGGGTATTACCTCCTTTTCCATTTACAGATTCACAATATCACAGCATGGATAAAGTAGAAGGGGATCTCTGGAGATCATATAGTCCAACTCTCCTGCTCAAAGCAGGGTCAGCTGGAATAGGTGATTCAGGGCTGTGGCCAGTCAGGTTTTCAACATGTACAAGAATGGTGTCTCTATAACCTCTTTGGTCATGCTGTTCAAGTGTTCAATCACCCTCACAGTAAGAATTTCTCATACTTCAATTTGTGCCCATAGTCACTTGTCCTTTCACTGCATACCATTGAGGAGAATCTGTGTCTGTCTTCTTTACATGCAGTATTTTTATACGTTGTTAAAATCCCCCTGAGCCTTCCCTTCTGAAGAGGTGAGGCTGAACAATCCCAATGCTCTCTTTCGGCCACCTTTGCCACAAAGCCACATTACTTTTTTTCTATCAACTTATTGTCCACCAGAACCCACAAGGTCCTCTCGGCAAAGCTGTTTTCCAACTGGTTTGCCCCCAGCCTGTCCTGGTGCTTGGATTTATTCCTCCCCAGATGCCGGACTTTAAATTTTCCTTGGTTGAACTTCATAAGATTCCTCTCTCCCCATTTCTCCAGACTGTCAAGGTGAATCTAAATGACAGCACACCCATCTGGTCTATAAACCACTTCTCCCAGTTTTCCATCATCTGCAAACTTAACTGAAGGTGAAATTGTTCCCATCATCCAGGTTATTAATGACCATGTTAAAAATATTAACCTCAATTAGTCCTGGAGTACATTGCTAGTGACTGGCCTCCGTCTGGACCTGTACCACTGATCAAAACACTTTGAGCCCAGTGGATGAACTAATTTTCAGTCCATCTCAGTGTCTACTTAACTAATCCATACTTCCTTAGTTTGTCTGTGAGGACGTTATGGAAGACAATTCAAAAGCCTTACTAAAGTGGAGATAAACAACATCCACTCTTCTCCCCTTACCCTTAACCTTATCCTTATATATGAGCAAATCACCTTATTGCAGAAGGCTACCAGGTCAGTCAGGCATTATTTACCCTTCATAAATCCATCCTGACTTCTCCAGATCATCTTCTTATGTTTGGAAATGGTTTCCAGGAGGATTTTCTCTTCCACCTTTCCCAGGATCAGAGGTGAGATTGATACGTCTGTTGTTCCCTAGGTCCTCCTTCTTGCTCTTCTTGAGAATGGAAGGGTCATTTGCTTCCTTCCAGGTCTCAGAAACCTTCCCTGATCACCATGAACTTCCAAATATTATTGAGAGAGGCCCCACAATAACATCAATTAGGTTCATAAGCACTCATAAATCCATGTCATCAGGGTCCATGGACTTGTTTATATCCAGTTTAAATACTCCCTAACCTGATCCTCCTCTGTCAAGTGCAACTCTTTCTTACTCCAGACTTTCCCACTGCTCTCACAACCTTGACATTCCTGAAGGCTGGTCTTACTGGTAAGACTGACTTATCAGTAAACTCTTAGCAATAAAGTCAGTGAGTACCTCATCCATTTCCACTACCTTTGTCACCAAGTTCCCTGTCTCATTCAGCAGCGGGCCCACATTTTCCCTAGTCTTTATCTACGAATGTACTTGTAGAAACCTTACTTGTTACTATTCATGTCTCTCACCAGATTCAATTTCAGGTGGACTTTGGCTTTCCTAACCCTATTGATTTATAGAATCATAGAATTATAGAATAATTTAGGTTAGAAAATACCTTTGAGATCATCAAGTTCAAATGCAAATCTAACACTAAACCGTGTCCCTAAGCACCATGCCTACAAGTCTTTTAAATACCTCCAGGGATGGGGACTCAACCACTTCCCTGGGCAGCCTGTTCCAATGCTTGATAACCCTTTCAGTGAAAAAATTCTGCCTAATATCCAATCTAAACCTCCCCTGACGCAACTTGAGGCCATTTTCTCTCGTCCTATCACTTGCTACTTGGGAGAAGAGATCAACACCCACCTTGCTACAACCTCCTTTCAGGTAGTTGTAGAGAGTGATAAGGTCTTCCCTCAGCCACCTCTTCTCCAGCCTAAACAACCTCAGTTCCCTCAGCCGCTCCTCATGAGACTTGTGCTTTACACCCTTCACCAGCTTCATTGCCCTTCTTTGGACACACTCCAGCAACTCAATGTCTTTCTTGTAGTGAGGGGCCCAAAACTGAACACAGTAATTGAGGTGCAGCCTCACCAGTGCCGAGTACAGGGGCATGATCAGTGCCCTAGTCCTGCTGGACACACTATTTCTGATACCAGCCAGGATGCTATTGGCCTTCTCGGCCAGCCGGGCACACTGCTGGATCGTATTCAGCTGGCTGTCAACCAGCACCTGCAGGTCCTTTTCCTCCAGGCAGCTTCCCAGCCACTCTTCCCCAAGCCTGTAGCGTTGCATGGGGTTGTTGTGACCCAAGTGCAGGACCCGGCACTTGGCCTTGTTGAACCTCATGCAATTGGCCTCGGCCCATCGATCCAGCCTGTCCAGATCCCTCTGCAGAGCCTTCCAACCCTCAAGCAGATCAACATTCCCGCCCAACTTGGTGTTGTCTGCAAACTTACTGAGGGTGCACGTGACCCCCTCGTCCAGATCTTTGATAAAGATTTTAAACAGAACTGGCCCCAAAACTGAGCCCTGGGGAACACCACTTGTGACCGGTTGCCAACTGGATTTAACTCCATTCACCACAACTCTTTGGGCCTGGCCATCCAGCCAGTTTTTTACCCAGTGTTTAGACAGTGTTTCTTTACTCCTCATGGGCCACTTTTTCCTGCTTCTACCTCTGGTGTGCTTCTTTTTTATGTTTGTGTTTTGTCAGGAGTCCCTGGTTCATTCACACAAGTGTCCTGTCTCCTCTGTTTGATTTTATCCTCATTAGAATGGAGCATTCATGAGCTTGAAGGAGGTGATCCCTGAATACCAATGAACTCACCTGGACTCCTGACTGACTTTTACAAGACAATTCCTGAAGATACCAAAATGTGCCCTCCTAAAGTCCAATGAAGGTGTCATCCCATTTTTTACTTTTTCCCATCTTCTCATGAGCTCCACCTTCTCATCATTGCAAGAGCCAAGGCTGCCCCCATTCTTCACATGCTCAACTAATGTTTCCTTGTTTGTAAATTTGAGGTCCAACAGCATGTCTCCCCTCATCAGCTCCTCAACCACCTGTGACAGGAAGCTGTTGTCAATATACTCCTGAATTGCTTTTGTCTTTCTGTGTTGTCCCTCCAGAAGAATTAAGGCTGGTTATGGCCACGCATGAGGACAAGGGCTTGTGATTGTGAAATATCTTCTAGTTGTCCAAACAAGGCCTCATCTACTTCTTCCTGATTAGGCACTCTGCAGCAGATACCTGCAATATCACTCTGCTGCTCTGGTTGCTAATCCTGACTCATAAGGTCTCAGCTGGCTCATCACCCATCCCTAGGCAAAGCTCCATGCATTCCTGATGCTCTCTCGCATAAAGAGCAATTCCCTCTCCTCGCCTACTCAACCTGACCTTCCTGTCTCTATTCATTGCAGTGCTCCAGTCATGTCAGATGTGCCACTATGTCTCCATGATCCCAATGATGTTGTAGCTGTATAACTGCATGCAGACTTCCAGTTCCTCCTTGTTAGTTCCCCAGACTGTGTGCATTAGTGTACAGACACTTCATAGAGATACCTGGTGGTGTTGGTTTCCCAGTAAAAGTGTGAGAACTTTCTCCAAAATTCTCTCCTTTAGGTATTTATTTATTTGTGTGCATGTATTTGAAATGGGCCCCTTTCAGCCCCAGTTTTGTTGATTATGAGGTCCCTCCTGTTCATGCCACCTTTCACTCTTTGCTTGCCATCCAGGTCTACCATGTCCTCTCTTGACCGTTGGTCATCCTTGCCTTCCAATGTCGTTCATAGTTAAAGTTCTTCTTACCAGGTTTGCCAGCTTGTTGGCAAAGGTGCTTTTCCCCAATTTGGTCAGGTGGATCCTGTCTCTTTCAAGCAGACCTTTATTATCAAAGAGGTTCCCGTAGGTATAATAACCAAATCCTTGTTGTTGACACCTGCTACACAATCAATTGTTGATCCATAGAATCTTTTCCCTCATTTTGAAGCCCTTCGCCCTTCACCAGCAGGATTGAGGAGAAAAACATCTGGGCTTCCAAGTCTGGGTAGCTCAGAGAAGATTGCAGTCAGGGCACTGACCCTATTCTGTAGTTGTGGCTTTGCAGGTAGAGCAGGAGCCGTCCTCCTGGTGCCAGAAGTCATGAGCTTCCAGTCTTCACTGTCACAGGAGTTTCCATTTCCATTCCTAAATCTTAGACTCTGCCCACCCATCCCTCAATACAGCTGCAGTTCAGGCTTTTGAAGGTGCAGGGTCTTAGAGAAGATCCAGTCAATTTCTTTCTTACCATCCCTGATGCTGCACAGTCTGCTAACCTCCTCCCACAGCTCCTTTACTTGGCAGCAAAGACCACAAGCATTCATATCCTGCAGGAAGGAACGCATTGACCCCAGTTCTGGGTTCAGCTAGAAGCCCCAAGAGTCCTTGCAGCCCCAGACCTCCTCAGGAGCTCCAGCTGGGTCAAGGCTGCTGGTGTTATTGGGACAGTTGCTGCAGTGGCTGCCAGGGACTGTGACCTGTGCTGCATCACCACCATTGGCTCTGTCCTGTGTGCCCTTCTATGCAAAGTGGTGCACAAATGCTGTGCAGTTTAAACTCCTGTTTGACTTTTATATAAATGACCTCCAGAGGTCCTTTAACAAACTAAATAATTATTTGGTGCTATGATTCCTTATCTGCAAACACATTTTTACCCACAAAAATGGCCCTGCTCTACGCTAAATGTCTTTTATCTAGTCATCTCGATTTAACTGTTTGCAGACTCAGGATTTATAGATTGCTTTGTAGACTTATATCTCACAAAAAAACCCCAAAAAACACTAGCAAAATCAGATGCTTTTTGACTCTGTATTTTATCTATATTCCCGGGGGGGGCGGGCAGGGGAAGAAAGGGCTTCTGAGTTAATAGCAGGAGGATATGACTATGCCATGTCAAACAACTGTAAATGAGTAATTGGATAATGGATATTGCAAAGAATGAATGGTCAAAATATTTTGAAACTTTATTTTTGAGTGGGAAGGCTGTATTGAAGAGAGTACAAAAGTCCTGAGGCATTTTAAGATTCATTGATTTGACGAAGTATGGTTTATAGAAAGAATACATTTCAGAAAGACATATTTATCAAGGAAGAGAGGGAAAATTATTTTTGAAGATGTTGAGAAGAGGCAAGATTTAGGAATTTTAGTTAGTGAGATTAAACCTGTCATGGAACTTAGGATGTTTGACTAGACCTAAGTAAAACACAATTAAAATCTGATCATTTTTATGAGGTTTATTTAGACTTTTTTTCCCTGAGCCAGCAGGATTTATTTTGTTAATTTTCTAAAAGTAGGGTTTATTTAATCCCTCCACATGACATTTAAAATCTTACCACTTACTAAATTGGGAAGCTAATGGACACAAATGAAAGTTTGAAGTCAGTTCCTTAATAGAGAAAATTCACCTTGGGGAAAAAAAGATATTGTCTATCTTGAATGACTAAAAGAGAATTAGAGTAAACGCTAAGATGAAATTAGAACCTCTTATCTCCTTCCTGGATGAGTATACCTTTTTGAATCTCACTCCATAGGAGAAGTATTACATGTAGTCAGTCATATGTTATCAATATACAGAAAGCATACTCATTTTCTGCAGCTAAGCCGCAATGCTTCTGCTTTGCAAATTGTTTTGTTTGTGGAAAACACCTATGAAGTTAATTTAAACAAAAGTTATTGGCCTCTTTTAGTATTAATAGACTTGATGATACATAGACATTTTACACATGCAATCATGTCTTAGATCTGACCCACATCCTATTAAAATTAATGGNGTGTGTTATCAGCATTCTTCTCATGCTAAATCCAAAACACAGCACTATGCTAGCTACTAGGAAGAAAAGTAACTCTAACTCAGCTGAAACCAGGACAGACCTTTTATTATTTTAGCAGATTAAAATGGAAGACAAAGCTGTAAGCAGAGAGGACTACAGAGAAATACACCATCTGCAGTTACTAAGGAAAACAGAGAATAAAAAAAACTACAAAAAGAACCCCAGTGTTTGGATAACTGACTCATTGGAATTTTAGACCTTGGTTTTATCAAAGAATTTTTAATCAATGGGGCCCTTCTTAAGGGATCAAGACTGCACAGTACTAGCTGTGGGACACATACAGGGTTTTTCATTCTTGAATATGGAACAGTAGATTTTGAAGATGTGCTTTCCTTTAGAATACAAGATGTTTCTGTACATTACAGGTATTTTCCCTCTTATTTTATTACTCTCATCCCCAGATCAATAATGTTCACAAATGTAATTTGATTCTTTTCCCACTTATGAGTAGAGAATTCTTTTGCCTGGGCTTCAGTAGATATATTTTCATATATGAGTAACCTACTCAAGTAAAAAAGATTATTTGTCAAATAACAATGACAAGAAAAACTCTGGACAAAACAGGACCAGCTTATGTCAGGGAGTTTCTCAAGTAGTGGAGATTCCACAGCCTCTTGTGGCAACCTGTTCCATCATTTGACTTCTATAAACAAGTTTTTCTTACATCTGATTAGAAATTTCCAGTCTTGCAGCTTGTGTCCACTACACCTTACCACATCTGTGTGCCTTTCCAGAAAGATCTGTCACCGTTTTCTTTATTAGGTAACTGAAGACAGCAGTAAGATCCCCATTTAGCCTTCTCGAGGCTAAAGCCACGCAGCTCTTGCAGCATCTCCTTGTATGCCACATTTTCCAGCCTCCTGACCAACTGACTTCGATATAGAAATATTTGGCTTGTGCTAGAGAGCCCAAAAATAAACACAGCATTCCAGGTGCAATTTCACAAGTGCTGAATAAAGGGAAAGGGTCATTCTCCTGAACCTTCTATGTGTATAATCTTGCTAATACAGCCCAGGGTACAGCTGGTCTTTTTCACTCTCTGGGCAACTCCTGGCTCATGTTCCTGTTCAGCTCCCAGGTCCTTTTCTGCAAAGCTGCTTTCTTGCCAGTTGATTCCAGCATGTACTGATACATTGGGTTATTCCTCTCTAGGTGCAGGACTTTACAATTTCCTTTGCTGAACTTTACATTCCTGTCAGCCCATTTCTCCAACTTGTTGAGGTGTCTCTGAATAGCAATCCCACCCTCCAGTGTATCAACTACTCCCTCAGTTTGGTATCATCTAAGAACTTGGTGTCAGTGCAATCTAGTCCATTGTCCTTGTCACTAATAAAGACGCTAAACATCACCCACGCTGGTATCAACCCTTTAGGACACCACTATTAACAGGCATCATTTGGATTTTGTGCTGACAGTTTCCCACCTGCAGTGTAGTCCACTTATTCAGACTGTATCTCATCAATTTGGCTATAAGGATACTATGGCAGGTTATGTCAAAGGCCTTGTTAAAGTCAAGATAAAAAACTTCCACTGCTCTCCCCTCATCCATTGAGCCATCCATCTTGTTATAGAAGGCAGTCAGGTTGGTCAGGCACTATTTGCCCCTAGTAAGTCTGTTCAGACTGTTCCCAGTCACCTTCTTACCCTTCATGTGTTTGGACATGTCTTCCAAGAGGATTTGCTCCATTAGCTTCCTAGGGACTGAGATTAGGCTGACTGGCCCATAGTTCTCCAGATTCTCTTTCTTTCCCTTCTCTCTTTCCATGCCCACCTATCCTAAAAAGAGAATAATGAAATCATTGTTCATTTGTTCAGGATGCTAAATGTACAAGCTACTTTGAAGTTATGAATATGAGTTTCAAGGCATCAGGCTGATGAGTAAAAAACTCACCCAATGGCTTAGTTCTCATTGATTGATTTTGGCATTTTTGCAGTACAGTACTGGAAATTGTGAATAGCATTAGTAGCCTAGCAACTTTGCCCATTTGCTACCTACGAAACAAAGATGCTTGTCTTTTGAATTCCGCTCCAGGAAGCAGGTGACTGAATTTGAATTTTTATAAGTCTGAGAACTTAAAAATAAGCGCCTTTTAGCTCTGTATTTCACTCCTCATCCAAACTTCATCTGGCTTTTATCCTGCAAAATATTGTCAGTTTATGGTGTGGATTACTTCTCCATGTTTGTTTCCGAAGGAAAAATTAGTTGAACACAAAACCTTCTTCCCCTGCTTCCACTCAGGTCTTTTTAGATTTGTTTTCTTCCTTGACCTGGAAACAGAATAGACTTTTTTTTTTTTTTTGGTAGGACAGTTACTTATAACTAGTAATGGTTTTGATCCATGTCTTTTGTTGTTATCTGAATTCAAAGATTACAGGACTGCAGATAGATAAATAAATGGTTAGGGTTTATTTCCACTTACATTAAATTGCTTCATGTATTATTTACGCAAACATATGTAAAATGAATTTGACATAGTAAATTCAGGTGCAACATGGACGTGAAAACCACTGAAGAAAAAACAAGGTGCAGATTGTCTTAGCAACATGCAAAAATTATTACAAGCTGATTCTGGAGGAAGAAGTTAGAAGCCATCATTATCATACCTCTCCCAGCAAAAGACTTGGGATGCTGACCACTCATTGTAGAGTCAGCCCCCTCACCCCTTTCCCCCCCACTGAAACCACTGTTCTTCAGACCTTCTGTGAAGTGAAAGCATGGACTAAAAAGTGGTTTTAAGTGAACTAGGGTTTTTACCACACGTATAAATTATTTGAACTGGGGATGCTAGCATCATTGTAACTTGACTGAGCTTCAAACATTCTGGAATTAGCTACAGAAGGGTGTTTAGAAATCTGTAAGATTTTATTAATACTTTGTCAGTTTCTAGTATTGTCATTTATTTGCCTTATCACTGATATTGATCCTGAGTGTATAGTTCACTGACTGCTGATGAATTGCCTTAATAAATTTTGTTAATAAATCCATAAATTACTAATCCAAATTTGTTTTAATCTGTGTTACTTGTTATATATAAAGATATTTGAAAATCCCATAGGTATTTCTTTGTTTTTCTGTAACTTTGATTTTAGTACCTCAATGAAAAAAAAAGGTGAAGGCAAAAGCACAGGGAAAGAGAGGGTACCCCATTCCCCCCTCCAGAGCATGAAAGAGTGAGCTGCTGACAAGCAGCAGCTCTGACTCAGAGTGGGCAGGGACAAGAGTGATGGTGGCCAAAACCCCTCACATACCCCCAGGGAGCACAAGCGACTAGGAGCATGGCAAACAGGGCAGGCGAACAGGGCAGGCAAACAGGGTGTGGCACATCAGAAGGGCATGGCACAGCAGTTTGCGCAGCAGTTCACGTAGGCAGGGCATGCGGGCAGGGTGCAGTCCCCCTCCTGGTGCTAAAAGGTAACTCAACTAGGGGTCATTGCCCTCCCAGGAGAGGGCACTGGTTTCTACTTGCCCGAAAGCCATTGCCAGGAAGAATGTTGTGACCTAGACAGAGCTTCCACACAAACATACAGCTGTCCAGGTCTCCAGCTGCAGGGAGTGCCTGAGCCTGTCGCTCATACCGGAGGGCAGCAGAGACAACAGCTGTTTTCGGTGCGAGCAGGTGAATGATCTGCTCAGCCTGGTGGCAGAGCTGAAAGAAGAGGTGGAAAGGCTGAGGAGTATCAGGGAGTGTGAGAGGGAGATAGATTGGTGGAGCCACACCCTACCATCCCTGAGGCCAAGGCAGCAGATGGAGGCTCCACAAGAAGCAGAGGATCCCCTACCCTCTTGCCACCAAGCAGAAGGAGGGGACCTGAGGGATGGGGGGGAATGGAAACATGTCCCTGCTCGGGGCAGCAGGCGACTCCTCTCCTGATATCCCTCACCTTCCCAGTTGCCCTTACACCACAAATATGGGGCTCTGGACCTTAAGGGCCAGGCAAATGAGGATATAGGTGAAGGTCCATCCAGGGGATCGCCTAGGGTGAGTCAGTCAGCACCACGCATTATGACTGC
>VYZW01038695.1:56874-70384 GCA_013401315.1 Balaeniceps rex | reverse complement strand
CTTCCGGAGGGCAGACTTTGGCCTGTTTAGGAGCCTGGTTGACAGAGTCCCTTGGGAGGCAGTCCTGAAGGGCAAAGGAGTCCAGGCAGGCTGGATGCTATTCAAGAAGGAAATCTTAAAGGCACAGGAGCAGGCTGTCCCCATGTGCCGAAAGACGAGCTGGAGGGGAAGAAAACCAGCTGTACAGAGAGCTTTGGCTGGATCTCAGGAAAAAAAGGAGAGTTTATGACCATTGAAAGAAGGGGCAGGGAACTCAGGAGGACTACAAGGATGTCATGTGGTTCTGCAGGGAGAAAATTAGAAGTGCTAAAGCCCAACTAGAACTTAATCTGGCTACTGCCGTAAAAGACAATAAAAAATGTTTCTATAAATACATTAGCAACAAAAGTAGGGCTAAGGAGAATCTCCATCCTTTATTGGATGTGGAGGGGAAACATAGTGTCAAAGGATGAGGAAAAGGCTGAGGTACTTAGTGCCTTCTTTGCCTCAGTCTTTAATAGCAAGAACAGTTGTTCTCCAGGTATGCAGGCCCCCGGGCTGGAAGACAGGGACAGGGAGCAGAATGAAGCCCCCATAACCCAAGGAGAAATGGTTAGTGACCTGCTGCAACACTTAGACACACACAGGTCTATGGGGCCAGATGGGATCCACCCAAGGGTACTGAGGGAGCTGGCGGAAGTGCTCACCAAGACACTTTCAATCATGTATCAGCAGTCCTGGCTAACCGAGGAGGTCCCAGTTGACTGGAGGTTAGCAAATGTGATGCCCATCTACAAGAAGGGCCAGAAGGAGGATCTGGGGAACTACAGGCCTGTCAGTCTGACCTTGGTGCCGGGGAGGGTTATGGAGCGGTTCATCTTGAGTGCCATCACGCAGCACGTACAGGACAACCAGGTGATCAGGTCCAGTCAGCATGTGTTTATGAAAGGCAGGTCCTGCTTGACTAACCTGATCTCCTTCTATGACAAGGTGACCCGCTTAGTGGATGAGGGAAAGGCTGTGGATGTTGTCTACCTGGACTTTAGTAAAGCCTTTGACACCGTCTCCCACAGCATTCTCCTGGAGAAACTGGCTGCCCATGGCCTGGACAGGCATACTCTGTGCTGAGTTAAAAACTGGCTGGGTGGCCGGTGGTGAATGGAGTTAAATCCAGTAGGAGGCCGGTCACGAGTGGTGTTCCCCAGGGCTCAGTGTTGGGGCCAGTTTTGTTCAACATCTTTATCAATGATCTGGACAAGGGGATCGCGTGTACCCTCAGCAAGTTTGCAGATGACACTAAGCTGGGTGGAAGTGTTGATCTGCAAAACAATTGGCTGGACCAATGGACTGTGTCCAATTTTATGAGGTTCAACAGGGCTAAGTGCCGGGTCCTGCACTTGGGTCACAACAACCCCATGCTACAGGCTTGGGGAAGAGTGGCTGAAAAGCTGCCTGGGGGAAAACAACCTGGGGGTATTGGTCGATAGCCAGCTGAATATGAGCCAGCAGCGTGCCCGGGTGGCCAAGAGGGCCAACAGCATCCTGGCTTGTGTCAGAAAAAGTGTGGCCAACAGGACTAGGGAAATGGTTTTCCCCCTGTGCTCAGCACTGGTGAGGCCGCACCTCGAATACTGTGTTCAGTTTTGGGCCCCTCACTACAAGAAAGACATTGAGATGCTGGAGCGTGTCCAAAGAAGGGCAATGAAGCTGGTGAGGGGTCTAGAGAACAAGTCTTATGAGGAGTGACTGAGGGACCTGGGGTTGTTTAGCTTGGAGAAAAGGAGGCTCAGGGGAGACCTTATCGCTCTCTACAACTACTTGAAAGGAGGTTGTAGTGAGGTGGGTGTTAAGTCTCTTTTCCCAAGTAACAAGCAATAGGACAAGAGCAAATGGCCTCAAGTTGTGTCAGGGGAGGTTTAGATTGGATATTAGGAAAAAATTCTTCATGGAAAGGGTTGTCGAGCATTGGAAGAGGCTGCCCAGGGAAGTGGTTGAGTCCCCATCCCTGGAGGTATTTAAAAGATGTGTAGATGTGGTGCTTAGGGACATAGTTTACTGTTGGAGTTGGCAGTGTTAGGTTAATGGTTGGACCTGATCTTAAAGGTCTTTTCTAACCTAAACGATTCTATGATTCTATAAACAGCAGACTGTGCTGCATATATAAACAAAAGCACCGCATTTATTTGAAAAAAAACCCAAACCTCTGCAGTAATCAAATTATTTGATATGAAAATTTTACCTTTCTGAACAATAAGATAGCAAATAAGCACAGGGCAAAACCCATTTGGTTTCATTAACTGAATTGAACTCCTCCACAGGTAATTACTTTCCCTTCAGTCTCACATTTCACTGAAAAGTTACTGCATTAAAAGTATAGTTTGCTTCTTTTTTTTCTCTATTTACACAAGGTTTTTGATGGTAATACAGTCTGTCATTCTTTACAAGTCACATAGCAAAATATGAAACAGTTGGCTTAAAAAACCCTGATTCTAAGCTTTCCTTATATGGCACATCATTGGCAAATGTCTCTCATGGATAGCACAAAAACGTAATTATAATGTCATGGGGTTTTATCATTCAGATACAGTCAGCATTAGTCCATTTGAGTCTACTGCGTGGCACTTTGAGTCTAGACAAAGCATGAAAGCAAAGCATTGACTGACAATGCCTTTTGCTGTCTCAGATATCCTCATCAGTCATATATTAGTGTTTCTGTATCATCTACCCTGATTCTCTACTTTATCATGAATAAAAATGTATTTTCAAACTGACTAGCCTTTGATACAGTGCCACTGTTGAGAATTTATTGGACTTCCATATAACAAGTTTCTACCTCTTCCTTACAGATATATTGGTAATATAAATGAATATGCCACACAATCTGTGTGAACAGTAGTAGAAAAAATAAATTACAGGCATATCCAAGGGAATAAAGAACAATACGATATTGTCTTGAATTCTGGGAATTTCCTTTACTGTAGTCACTGTGTCAAAGCTGTGCACAGTATGGACACTAGAGTGTTAATGATAAGGATAAATTAATGGTCTGCAACATTATAACTATGAGCCTATTACAATAGCAGGACATATTAGGGAGAATCCACAATAGGAAGAAATCATTGTGCTCTGTTTACCATGGACAAAAAGGCAAAATTGATGAAAATGCAGATGCACTTTGTAGTAAACTATGTTCAGGGAATGAGATCACGGTATGTAAAACCTTTCATCAGTGGGAGGAGAGGGCATTACTCTCAAACTCCAAAGGCAGAATTATCCTTGTGCCCTTGTTTCACATCTAGAAATCTTTCTTTCTCAAACTTAAGCACTATAATACTGCAAAGCGTAAAATGTTCATATTCACATCATTCTACCAGAGGAACAGGGTAGAATTTCTACTCTCAATAAAGTGTAGCTTTACCAAAGTCATAGATTAGATTGGCATATAAAAGCCCAGAATAAGATTGTGTTTCTTGCAAGCCCCTAGCTTGCTTTCAAATGAAAGAAAACTCTTAAGAATTCACTTACATGTCACATTTCATTTGAGACATTTTAACCAGGTTAAAATACTTCAAACCTGGTATCATACCTTATATATATTATATCTTATATGTATTATATCTTAATACACCTTAGACCAAAAATTTTATGAAGTTTAAGGAAGAGAGGCTACTTCCATTCCATTTACTGAGGCTATCTGTAGCAGCTTTGCTTTTCAGATCATTTGAATATCTCTTATTTAAGATTTGAGATGCAAATATAATAAAAGACAACTGCAAATTATGTGATATACTTCAGTAATCAAGTGCAGACAAATGAAGTAGGCATTCATGGCCTCAATTTTCTCAGAAGCTGAATAGTTGTTAATTACAGTAGACAGTATTCTATCCCATTTAAAATACCTAGTAATACTTTATCTTTGTTACTAGGAAACCATTAACACATTATAGGGAACATGAAGTACCATAGTAATGCATAATTTTGTTATTTAGCATTCCCTTTTCCCTATTAACCCTTCAAAATAGGTATTTTCCTGTGCTTTATAGTGAAGAAAGGAAATATCTTCTAGCACTCATGAAAGTATTATATCTAAGGTAAAAATCCTTTACATATTCACATGGTTGATAATGCATTGGCAGTCCAAATTTACACAAGCTAATTTGTTAATATGGCTCACAACCTAGAACAAGCCTTTTAGGCACAAAGGATTTCTCTGGCACTTCTGTGAAACTAAAAGGGTTGCCATTTGTTATCCATGGATATAGTTTATGTGATGGTATCACATCTGCTCGAAAGCAATTTAAATATGCATAACATCTTAGTTTTGTTTTTTTTGAAAGTATGAAATATCAATAATTCATATGTTAAATGAAGTAGGAATTGGCCGTGGCCACAAATCCACAGTACAGTGGGTTTGGCAGGAAGGTCAGCTTAAGAAGTTCTTGCTCCCTACTTTACTCATGGTTCTGAGTTTAAAAAATGGGTTGAGTAATCTTAACCCCATATTAATTCACTGATACAGTTGACACAAAGAAAAGAGCAGCATGCTCCTGCATGGGCATGGGAACAAATAGTTTGGCATGCAGGATGTAAAAATTTGTTAAGCCAACATTGCTGCCTAACTCCTTAAACTGAGAAACTGAGGTTCCACTGAACTCAGAACAGGCTTCAGCTTGTTCCGTCATTACTAAATGTAAGGTGCCACCTCTGTGCTTTCAGGAATTAATGGGAATAAATCATATAATATTGGAGATATAATTTTCAAATTATGATTTACAATTAAGATTGGTAAGTAGTGGTGGAAAGCCATACTAATACCAGTTAATAAAGAATATCCATATAAGGAAAAGATGTGGAATAAGGATTATATACTGGAAAGCAACGACTCAGAAAAGAGAGTCACAGTGGACAAGCAGCTCGAAATGATATCCTAACATCACCCTTCAATGTAAATGCAGGGGAGTATTTGAGAGGAGTTGAAAGGTGATCTTTTCCCTCATTATATGACATTACTGGACTAGAATATTGTTTGTAGTTCTTGCATTTACACCCCTAAAAGCTGTAGAAAAATTACAGTAGGAACAAGAAACATGACTCAAATTATTCAGAGCTAGGGAAATACCTTTTAGTTGTAGACTGAAGGTGTACAGCTTATCAAAAGGAAGTGTAAATGATTTGTGTACATGTAAACAGATTTTCTGGGAGATAAAATATTATATATGAAAGGGTTCTGTTTGGACAAAGTCTTAAATATCCAGTTCCAGAAGTTGCTGAGACACTTCAGATTCTAATGACATTACCTCTTGCAAATAGTTTCAGTCTTACCCAATAAGAATTATTTGTATCAAAAATAAATGTAGTCCCACAAATATAAGAAACTTCTGTCCCACAAACATAAGAAACAAGAATCTAAGTTTATTGGATTTTAAAATTGGATGCAATTGTTCTTTCTCTTCTCTAAATAAAAAAGAAAAAAAAATGTGTAGCTTTATGAATGTACTTGGAGATGAGGGAGCATCAAACATCTATGCATTCATGACAAAAAAAAATGGAAAAAATCACTTGGTTTTCCAGAAAATAATGATCATATAAAAGTCTATGCATTCTTTAAAAAACTATTTTCTTTTCTCCAAATATATGAGGAGCATTTAAAATTGTTACCAAAAATAAAAAGCTAACAGAGAAAAGTTTTCCAGTATTTCATTAACCAAAGCCTCCAGAAATTCAGACTGACTGATTTTAACAGCAAAATGTATCATCAATATACCAGAAAAATATATTACTATGATAAACAGTAAGGTGTCCTTCTAACTCTAAAAAAAGAAACCACCTAAGAACTGCTTATTCCTAGGCAAGGGTTATTTTTTCAGATTTGCTGACACGAGAAGTAGTGTCAATGAAGACCCACTTTGGTAAATAACAGGGATGTGTGTACAGACATGCAGTGTTCAGTTTCTCGGTGTTGTCCATTTGAATTTGAATTAAGAATGAATATTTCCTCTTTATTTATTATTTATTTATGTTTTTTTAAATAAAACAAACTTAAGAATACAGGAGCAGTAGTACAGAAAAATAGCATCATGTTATTCGTCTTACACTTTCTTTACAAAAATTATTAAAGCAACATGTCATATTTATGACATTCAGGAGAAAGGATCAATGTAATAAACCTGCAACACATAGTGTGCTGGCAGGAGACTGATTGTTTTTTTCCTGGCACAACTCACACAATCTGGATAATGGCCACCATATTGACTTTCACAGTGTAGGCCACGAGAGGACAGGATGCTAATCTTATCATGTTTGTACAGTGACTCATCTTCCACATAAGTAATAGAGGCAGAGAAGCAGTAATATCTTTGTAGTAAGTCTTTCCACAGTAGACATTACCAGAATCCGTGGGGTGAAATATGGGAGGCAGCAGGGGAAGGAAGGAAAATTAGAAAATATGAGTAAAAAGGGAGGATGTCTAGAATTGCTGAGTTCCATCTCTATTCTTCCTCAAAAATGAAGATTATTAATTCCCTGCTCTCACAGCCAGGGCGAACGATAAGAGGGGACATTTAAGCCCACCAAATCTCACATTCCAGAAAAATAAATGCTACTATGACATTCACACTTTCAACTTTGTTTTGAGGAAAAGAGGAGGAATGTAGAAGGATGAGCCTGGATCATGCAGGGGACTTAAAGGATAATTGGTTAAGAAGTGCAAGAGAAGCTGGGTTAGTTGCAGTAGGCAGTGGTATAGGACAGCAGAATAGTGACTGGTTTATGGAAGGACTCAGTGCATCAGGCAGGCTTGAGCAATAACAGAGTGGCAAGAATTGCAACAGGACATCTGCAGCTGCTGCAGGGTGTTGGCATGAGGATATGTGAGTGTATGATATTGGGTAGTGTATTTGTTTTTAAGAGCTGGGTTGCCTGTATAGTAGGAGTGAAAGGCAGAGCCCTGGTATTGGAGACAGTAGCATTCTCTCTTTCTCTATCATTGCTCTTCATCTCTGTGGCACTTCCCAATAGTTGCTGACTGTAAGAGCAGTGAAAGACAAGGCAGAAAAAACACATGACTGGATGAAAAGAGGATGCTAAAGGAAAGGAAGAACTATTGAGTAATGTCAGCAGCCCTGATGAATGTCTAGCATTCCAGCAGGGCTGCTAGAGACGTGAAATGGATGTCATTTAGCAGATTAGAAAATAAATCTAAGCCCAGAAAATGCTGTTGCCTGTTGCAGTCTTCCTCCTTTTACCTAGAAGGTTTTCAAGATTAGCTGTTGATGCAGGAAACGGATATGCGTTCAAGAAAAAGAGCTGTATGTCATCAGAAGGAGGAGCCCAAGTGAAACACATAGCTTTAGTCCTGAATGCAGTGGAAAAGAGAAGTAATAAGAGCTGGTGTGATGAACACTTTGAGTGTCCAAATGGGAAAGGATAAGAAAAGACTGAAAGGGAAAAAGACTGCTCATTGAAGATTTTGGACAGGAAAGCAGGCTTGCTATTGATAATACCAAAATTGAACATTGAATGAACTTTAAAGCACATACCCATTTCCTATTTAGAAGGCACTTGGGAAACATGGGAAAACCACGAACTGATGAGGGAACATTACATTACTGAGAGGGTCCAGCGTAATAACAGTGAATGGGGGCAGAGCAAATACATGATCTGGTGGGATGGCAGCCACAGAAGAAAGGATCTTTGAAGGGAGCAGCATAGTGCCATGGATAATCACTTTATTCCAAAGAGCAGGAATAGTTTGGAGGAGCCCTGCATAACTGCATGTTGTAATGAGAGGGAGGAGTTAGGAGAATATTTCAGAGATACAGAGAGATGCAAAGCAGTATTTATTGGAAAAAGGAATTGATGAAACAGTGATAAGGTCTGTGGAAACTGTTAGACAACAGCAGAAGAGACTGAAGAAGAACAAAGAAATACACTGAAAGTATGTGAGCAGAAAGAGAACTAGAGTAGGAGATAATCTTGTGATCAGCAGGAAAGCTATTTAGCAGTATGTAACAGGAGACCAGTGGGAAGGTCTGAAGAGAAATTTGCTGGAAAGACCTCAGAAGTAAAAGGAAGAAAATGATCAAGGGAAACATGGAGTACATTTTCATATAAAATGTTACATAAAAGTGTTATGTGAAAAATATTTGGGGCTTTGTGTTTATCTGAATACATATGATTTTTAAGGAGTAGGAATTGTATGATGATTTGTATGTTGTAGAGTATCTGCTACTCTGAGATCCTCATCTTGACTGAGGCCTCTGAAGATTGCTATACTATATTATACCAATATTACATGACAGTAATTTCATTACTTCTGTGGAACAACTAGCATGGAGATAATATGGCTTTGGGTGTATTCTTTGTGTTTGTGCATGTAAGATCATTTCAGGCACGCATACACAGACTTACTTCATTTGGATCTAGAAAACATACACAGGGTGCTTTGGGCACCCTGCCACCAGGGCTATATGTGACCCAGAGCAAATCCGCTGACAGGTGTCTTTCTGGGCATTGTAACAGAGGCACAAAAGTCCTTTGCCTCCCTCATAGCCATGACACAACATTTAGTAAATCTGTCAGAATCAGCTGAATCCTGGGTTTTTCATGACCAATAGTCTAGAATCACTTTGTTTCCTGAATGTCTCTCAAAAACCAAAGAGGACATGCAGGACAAGGTGCTAGTGGTATTCAGGATTAAAGCAGACTTGCTTTGCTGAAAGTTTGGATTAAAATTGTTCTACTTCAGTCTTTTAACTTGTCTCCTGATTTCTGTTTGTACAAAATCAAGCAGAATCAAGTCATCATTTCTGACTGTGATATTAATGCTAAGCAAAGAATTATTAAAAAATATTATTAGTCAAAAGAAATAAAAGGAATAAGAATGACTTTTATATGAGAGGAAAAAAGAAACTAGAGCAAAAGAGTCTAATTAATAAATGAAGAGGAAGAAAATTAGTGATGATGATCTAATTGCTGAGGTGCTGACTACTCAGTTTTTAATGAGTGAAAAAGGGAGGGAAGTAAGTATAATTAGGATATAATGAAGCTTCTCTAAATACAGCTGTTTATAAAATAGAGGTAAGAACGTGCTGGAATGTATAAAGGCTATGTTCACCAGCATATTGCTTTGTATTGTATTGACAAAAGCCAGATTCTCTTCTGCTTAGACTGCTGTGACTACCTATTCAAGGAGCACAAGGGTTATCTAAGGATTTCTAGAGAATCTACAAATAGCATTTAACCTAAAATATTCTAAAGTCAATTGTCTAACTAATTTACTGACATTGTTCTTGAAAAGTCATGAAGAAATGAGACCACACCACAGATATGATTCTGGACTTAAAAATGAATATAAGAGTTTTTTTCTGGTAACTAATATTTGTTATCTTGACACTTTTCTTCTAGAAGAGCAAACGAGTAGTTATCTAAAGTTTGGAAACAATGACTGCTGTATGTCTGAAAATGGTTCTGTAGTTCTGCAGTGTCAGTTAATTTCTTAGTGGACTGTAGTTGATGTAGTCCTGTTCTGATGTAGTCCATATTATTTGTTATCTCCATTGACATTCCCGTCAGGCAGGACAAGACTGAAATGGGTATTGTAGAGAAGCTCGCTTCGCCTTTAAGGATGATCCTCCAAGGTCGTCTTTGGGGCACCTAGCAGAAAAATGGAAATAAATTCTTAATGTTTCTTGAAATTCCAGGTCTCCACTGACTGGGAGCTAGCCAATCTTATTCCAATTTACAAGAAGAGCATGAGGGAAGACCCAGGAAATTATGGAGAAGATCATAATGGGTGCTACTGAAAGACATTTAAAGAACAATGCAATCATCAGCCACAGTCAACATGGGTTCACAAAGGGAAAGTCCTGTTTAACTAATTTGATATCCTTCTACAACAAGGTCACCTGCCTAGAGGATGAAAGGAAGGAGGTTGATGTAGTTTTTCTGGATTTCAGTAAGACTTTTGGTACTGTGCCTCACAGCATCCTCCTGGACAAGTTGTCTAACTGTGGGATGGGCACTGGGTGAAGAACTGGCTGAAGGGCAGGACTCAAAGGGTTGTAGTGAATGGGGCTACATCTGGCTGATGACTGGTCACCAGCAATGTTCCTTGGGGTTCAATTCTAGGGCCAGTTCTGTTCAATATTTTTGTCAATGATCTGGATGCAGGTGTTGAATGCACCATTAACAAGTTTGCTGATGATATTAAACTGGGAGGTGCTGTTGACTCTTTTGAAGGACAAGAGGCCTTCCAGACGGATATAGATATATTGGAGAATTGGGCAATCATTAATGGCACAAAATCTAACAAGACCAAAAGCCAGATTCTGCACCTGGGACAGAGTAATGCTGGGCACAAGTATGAATTAGGAAAGGAGTGACTGCAGAAAGGGATCTAGGGGGGCTGGCCACAGCAGGCTTAACATGAGTCAGCAGTGTGCCCTGGCAGCCAAGAAGGCAAACCACATGCTGGGGTGCATCAAACACAGTATAACCAGCCGGTCAAAAGAGGTGATTATCCCACTTTATTCAGTGTTGGTGCGACCTCACCTTGAATACTGTGTGCAGTTCTGGGCCCTACGATTTAAGAAGAATGTGAAGGTCTTGAGTGTGTCCAGAGGAGGGCAACAAAGCTGGTGAAAAGGCTGGAAAAAATGTCCTGTGAGAAGTGGCTTGAATCTACAGGTTCCTGTGATAATTAGCTGTCTGCAGTCTTTCTTATTTGCCTTGCCATGCTTATGAAGTCCCGCCTTTTTGATACACATATGTTTCTTGTAAGAGCTATAGAGTTAATGTAGAGAGCTGATCTTTTAAGGATATTTTCCTTTTTACTTTTCTGAATTATAGTTGAGACATAGTTGAAGATAAACATAGGTATGTAGAATTTATCCACCTGTCATTTGGGAATTACAGTCTAATGCATCAAAAAAGATAAGCTTGCCCACTCTTTATTTGCACTACACTACTGCCAAAGAGGATGTAGGTGCCCTGAATGACAGATCTGTTAGGGTTAGTCTTTGCTCTCTTGTTCCTGATAATCAAGAAAAACTGGTTTCTGTGGCAGCAGAATGCTAAAGCTGAAAAACAGTTGGAAAATTAATCTTTCATTTTCTAACCATATACTTTATTGGCATAAATATGACACATGGGATCTTTTTTCCCCTCAAAATTAAATTTACAAAAAAACCACCAAAATACCCTGTTTGTAGCCTCTTAAGATACCTAGTAGAGTCCACACACCACAAATTCTGTCAAATCTGTAAACCTGATAAACTGAAGCATACAATGTATAGGGTTGTCTTTGTTGCTGACTCACCAGCAAGGAATATCCTTGAACAGCCCAGCATTCCCTGGGAACTTCAGAGGCACAGACTGTCTTCATCTGCCACCATCCACTGAAGAGCCAGAAGAGCTGAAGCAAATATATTTAGCTAAAGCTGGCCTCATCTGCATGCCTGATCTTTTTCTTTTTTCCTTCTCTTAAAAATAACAGAAAGAGGTTCTTTTTTTAAGCTGAATTGAATACAATAATCTTACCTGAACAAATGTAGGCTGGCAAATTATGTCCATTATGTCCTGCGTGGTGGTCATCTACACATGGCAAGAAGTCTTGTTTATCTGACAAGGGAAGGACTGTCCAAGGTTTATTGTCCCTGCTGAGAATTCTGTCACCATATGTATTGTGGGTCCCTCCCATAAAGAGCAGGATGACAGCAGGGGCTTCCTTATCTAGGAGTGTGACTGCAGAGGCATCAGCACAACAAACATGAGTAGTAAAAACAATTCAAATGAAAAAAAAAAAATAAAGCCTGCAATATTCATTCATTGTGAGATTTAATTTGTGATGAAAATAATGTTGATAACACAGGGACGTTTTAGCTATTGCTGAGCAGTGCTTACAGTGTCAAGGCCTTTTCTGCTTCTCACACTGCCCTGCCAGTGAGCAGGCTGGGGGTGCACAAGAAGTTGGGAGGGGACACAGCCGGGACAGCTGACCCCAAATGATCAAAGGGATATCTCAGACCATATGACATCAGGTTCAGCATATAAAGCTGGGGTAAGAAGAAGGAAGGGGGGAGGCATGAAGAGTTATGGTGCTTGTCTTGCCAAGTAACCATTACACGTGATGCAGCCCTGCTTTCCTGGAAATGGCTAAATACCTGCTTGCTGATGAGTAGTGGTGAATTAATTCCTTATTTTGCTTAGCTTGCATGTGCAGCTTTTGCTTTACCTATTAAACTGTCTTTATCTCAACCAAGGAATTTTTACACTTCTACCCTTCTGATTCTCTCCCACATCCCACTCGGGGGGAGTGAGTAAGTGACTGTGTGGTGCTTAGCTGCTGGCCAGGGTCAAACCATGACAGATCCTTAAGAAAACAAGAGGTTTTAAATTATAGTGGAAATACCAAACCATACCAACCTTCTTGCCTTACCATATCATATTGGAAAATTTATATCTATAGAAAACAGTGCAAAGCAATGCTTGGATCTGGGTACTACAAGAGTTCAAGGAATTTAAATCTGGATTTCAGTTTCAGCTATTTAGGTTCAACTCAATTCATATCTTTTATCTCCACCCACTGTTATTCTATAATTAATACAAAATAAGTTTAGATGTAATTGATTATGTTCAATGCATTATAAAATAGGGATAAATAGCACCGTTGCTTCATTTTGTATTTATTTGGTATTGAATTGGATAAACTCAGTATTGTTTTGATTTGGTACTGTGCAAACTAAATGTGTTTGTGTTTTAAATGTTGCCAGAGACACCAATTAGGGATACATCCTGTCATAATAAGCACTGTGCAAATATTACTTTCTAGAATAAATGGTTTTTATTTGCAAGAAAAAAAAATCTAGTAGTCTTTATAGCTGCACAGTCTTGAACATAAATGGAGAATAATTTAGGTACATTGGGAGTTTTGTGTTACATCAGAACTGAATTTGGCTCTTGAGACCTGGGAAAGTAAAATGAAACTTGGAACTATCTGTGATCCATTTTAAGTATAAAACACCTTTTAAAATGTAAAACACCATTTTAAATGTAAAAAAGCACTGATCTAGGTTTTTTGTAGATTAACATGTACAAAGGGCATGTTTTTTCTTCTTTACCCATTCCCTTTAGATTTTCTTGTATGTAAAACTTGTATTTGACTTGTTTACTGACTATCAAGCCAATATAGGGAACTAATTTGCTACTCATACCATGCTACCTTTAATTCCTAAACACCCTGCACATGTTGATATCACCATCCATTTATATGACTGTTCATTCTGTGTGTGAAATTTTACAGTGCTGAAAGTAATATCACTGCCTTAATTTGGTCCTTGTGGTTTCTTATATATAGGTTTATTTTTGTTTATATCCCTCATGAATTCTTTTACAGTCTCTTGCATTTTACGGAGAAACAGCCCGTGAAATTTCTACTTGTGAGAATTCATCCATGGTCACAGAAACTGAAGTCAGGGACCAGCTTGTGTACAAGCAGATGGGAAGGGAAGGGAAGGGAAGGGAAGGGAAGGGA
>VYZW01038695.1:24962-40717 GCA_013401315.1 Balaeniceps rex | reverse complement strand
ATGCTGGAATGATAAGGAAGTGGGACAATATTTACCATTTCTGCTGGATCTTTATGCAGAAAGAAGTGCAAAATTGATGGGAATGCAGAAAACAAAAGAGCTTGACTTTCCAATTTAAAGAGAAGGATGCTTCCAAGGAAGGCAGAGCCCAGGAGCTGCTGAAGAGAACTTCATGGTGAACAGAGATGCTTACTGTGCAGCCCTGATTTAAGTTCTTATTCAAACACACTCTCTTAGTCACCGTTTCGTATCAGTCGGCTCTAGGCTGTTCTTCACACAAGATACGAGAACACTTGCTACCTCTGGAGGCAATTACATACACAGGTAGTTGCCTCAAAAAAAACGGAGTAAGAGAAGTACCTCATTTAGATCTTCCAAGGTATGCTTTGTTAGGCAATTTATTTTCTCTACAGAGAGACAGAGCCCACAGATAATCCAAACCACACTGCTGTAATCACTAGACTTAATAGCAGGCAGAGAACAACACAAAATCTGTTAGTGGAACTGGTCAATCAGACCATTTCTATGAGTACACAGGGAAAAAAGAAGACTAGATAAAGGCATCTGTCCCACCATGCAGTACTTGCGCTGAGAATGAAAACGGATGCTGAAACAAAGCTATATTCTGGGAGGGCACTGGTCTGAGAGCAGAAAGCAGAGCAAACAGACACTAAATGTAAAATGTTTATCAGAGTGTCTTGGATCACCAGCAAACCAAAATGGGATTCTATCAGTTTTGCTAAAGAAATATTTAGCCAGAAGCTTATAAGGTAATGACTCTATTTTTGCTTTTAAATGCAAGAATGAAAGTCCAATCAATAGCACAAAACATTCACAAACTGAGCTAACTATGTTTGAAAAGAAAGCCTTCTCAGGCTGAGCCTGCTAAAACTTGATTTCAGGAGGCTAAGAATAACTCCAAATGAGCCTACCCAGAATATAAGCAAGCACAATATTCTAGTAAGTAGTGAACAGAGATTATCTAAACTTTTGAGGCATCTTAATCACAAATAATGACAAAAATCTGGGAAAAAAAGAGGTATGATGTAAGATACCTTACTTATAATTTTGTTTACCTCTGCTAAAATATAAAAATACAGTTTAAACAGCCCAGTTGTGGTGATAACAGCTCCCACAGAGAGTGTTATGTGCAAAGAAAGCTGTCATGGATAGGGAAAATATGAAGAATCTTCAAAGCTTAAAAAAGAAAGAAAACTGGAAGTATGATACTATAATAAATTGTGTTGGGCTTTTCTGTTAAACAGTGGAGAAAAGCTCCATGAAAGGAGAAATTATTTATGTAAACTTTATCCATACTCAACACTGAAGTTAAAAGCTGAAGTAAAGACTGTCTTATTTCCCGCACACCTACATTAAACCCAAATACCTTGCAAGCTACCTATGAAGAAATTAAAGATGGCATTGATGTGTCTACCTGAAGTTGGAAACTGCAAGTAATTGAACTGTGTGGACATTAATAAAAAAGCAATAGCTATCCAAGAAAATGAGTCAAAGCTGTGAGTCTTGATGAGCCCTTTTTTTAAACATGCAAACCTTTGAGATGCAATGTGTACAAGGCACAGTAAGACTGACGGTTCTGATCAAATGTAACATTAGTACTGTTCAAACATTGCAACTTAGTTATTACGTGCCATGTCTGTATAACCTGTAGGAAAATAGCCTCATGCTATACTGCATCATGTAAGTATAAACAGAAATAGATTAAAGTTATTTTAATGTTAAAAAAAAAATTTTAAAAAAATGCAAGTTGATGAAGTTCTATGTAGAATAAGTTGTATTAATGTATTCTTAAAAACTACCTTCCATTTACTCAAGAAAAATAAAAAAAAGCTGTAGAAAGGACAATCCTACAGCCCATAAATGCCAAAGTTAAGTTTTCCCGTGCAATTGTAAGTGCTCCCTTGTGCTTACATATTATGACAGCATAATTGCTTGATCACCTCCTAATTTTCAAATGATACATTGGAATATCTTGCAATAACTTTTACAGCCCTTACGAGAAGCATTTTGGAAGGTATGGTTTTCCTGGGGACTTTCCTTAGTTCACCGGGTATCTTGGTAAATAAATGTTATTCATGGACTTTCATACAAAAACCTTGTACATTTATAAAAAGATCACTGAAAAATGTGTATTTTTATCAAGAAAATTATATATAACTGTGAAAGTGAAGACATATTTGTCACAATACAGAAGTGTGCTTCAGTGAAGCTCAGTCTACCTTACCAACCTCCTTTCTCTCTCTAATTGTCATTTTTATTGCAGTCCTAGGAAGACTGACTAAAGACTGAAGAGTATGGACCAAATCCTTTCAATAACTTCAGCTGGGGATGTATCTGCTGAAGAAGTTTTCAAAACATCTTCCTTTAATGCACCTGTTTGGGTTAAAACACCCAAAACTTGTGGTTTTTCTTTCCCTTCACCTATATGTAGGAGTAATTTACAAAAAACTGACTTAGCATTCACGCAGTGAATGTATCATGGCTAGTAGCCAAAAAACAATATTAGAAGTTGCCTGCCAGGCAGGTAATCTAATGTGTGGGAGGGAAACAGGGTTGTGCAGGGCTTCTTATTTAACCAGCACCTAGGGAGTGCCACTGACCAGGAATGCCACAAATGGTATAAAACCAGGAACTTTGCAGTCAATGAACCAGTTCACACCAGACAGAAAAACAAAGGAGCTTACATTCTCTTTTTGAGACTGCACAGGACTGCAAGAGTCAGTACAATGATGATGTTGGCATACCACAATATATGCTCCCCAGCAGCAGCAAGACAGACTGCTCCTGGCACAGAAGTCTTGACCAGGATGGAGCTCCTGGACTTGACCATCCAGTTCTCAGGTTGCAGAGACTACCTGCTGCTTCTCTCCAAGACCCAGCCGGAAGTGATGGTGTCCTCATCTGTATGAGGTATGCTCTGCTCAAATCATTGAGCCATTAGGTGAAGGTGCCAAGGAAGAAGATGAAAAGACTGCATAGTGTTCGAGGGAGTGAATGGGAGGAAATATACAAGTTCGTCATGGAGACTTGTCAGAGGTCAACCAGAAGGTAGATTTGAGTGGGTGGTGGTTGGAAATACTTGTGACTTCAACCAACAGAAAGAAGGTTCTTTCTATTGCTGCACATGTGCAACTGGAGGACTCTTGCAACAGGGAAAAAGACCAAGTTTCATCAGGGGATGCAGCTGATCCATATGTTGAAAAGGTGACGTTAAGAGGCATTAAGAGGCTGCAGTGGTTAGAGACTGCTTTCTGCAGGTGACAGAGGCACCAAGCAGCTGATCAGGGTTGCCATATTTGGAGGTTTGTTTCCAGGGGCTTGGATCTAAGATGTTGTAAAGAGATTGTCAAGGCTTGCCCAGCCCTCAGACTGTTATCTCTTGTCATCCTTGTGAGCACCAACATTGTCAAGGGAATCATAGAGGTGTAGTGAGATAACTCACGTGGCTGGAGCACTTCAACAGGTGTATACAGACTTTTTAGGAACCACAGGCTAGAAGGCAAGGAGAAGGGGCTCTCAACGACACAGAGAAAAGGCTTGAATGCACAGAGCTCTGCTATGGAAAAGGTAACAAGCAAGTCAAAACTCATGTGACAGGATCACAGGGGAAGTCAACATAGGAAGGCAGTGATAAGCTTCTATTACAGACTGCCTTAATGAGAATAGGAGGTGGGCAAAGCTTTATGTAAAGAACAGAAACAAGCCTCATGATTGCAGGTGCAAGTTCTCATGGCAGGGTCTTAACCACTCCAATATCTGCTGGAAGGGTGGCATGGTGGTGTGTAAGAAAACCAGGAGTTTTCTGGAGTCCACTGAAGACAGTCTTTTGATACAGGCGATACATGAGATTAACTACACAGGTAATCTGCTGGGTCTTCTACTCACAAGTAAGGAAAAACTGGTTAGTGAGATGAATATCAATGGAAGTCTTGGCTGCAGTAACCATGTGATGATGGGAATTTAGGATTCTGAGAGAATCAATGAAGGCAAGTAGCAGAATAAAGCAGATTTTGGCTTGTTCAGAGATTTGCGTGGCAGGATCTCATCAGAGGCTGCCCTGAAGAGCAAAGGAGACCAGGAAAGCTGATAGATCTTCAAAGACTTCTTCCTCAAAATGCAAGAATGGCTCCATCCTGGCATACTGAAACTTAAGGAGATATAGCAGAAGGCCAGTCTGACTTAACAGGGAACTCCTGATTATCTCAAATGCAAAATAGCAAGACTACAGAAAGTAGAAGTAGGCACAAGCTATCCAGGATTACAGAGTCACTGCTCAAATGTGCAGGGAAGGAATTGCGAAAGCAAAAGCCCAGTTAGTATTCAAATTGGCAAAGGACCTGAAAGATCACAAGAGCTTTTATAGGCAAAACAAAAGGAATAGTATGAAAAATGTGGATCTATTGCTGAATAAGTTGAGGGACTAGTGACAAAGGATATGGAAGAGGCTGAAGTACTTAGTGCTTTCTTTGCCTCAGTCTTTACTGGCAAGGTCTGCCCCCAGTCCCTGTTCTGTCCCAGACCCCTGTGCCTAGTGGCAGAGTCTGCGGGAGTCAAGTGCTACCCATGGTAGAGGAAGGGTGAGCTGATGATAACTTCAGCAAGCTGGACATACACATGCATCCAGTACTGCTGAGGGAGTTGGCCAAAGTCATTGCAGGCTGCTCACTATCATCTTTGAAAGGTCATGGTAATCAGGGGAAATTCCTGATGACTGGAAAAACACAAATGTCAATCATCTTCAAGAAGGTTGAGAAAGAGGATTGTTGGAACAACAGGTCTCACGCCAGTCCCCAGGAAAATTGTGGAGAAAGTCCTTCTGGAAATCATTTTGCAGCACATGAAGGAGATAAACGTGATTAGGAAGTCAGTGTGGATTCATCAAAGCAAGACATGCCTGACCAACCTGATTGCCTTCTTTAATGACTTGGCAGGCTCTGTGGGTAAGGGGAGAACAGTGAATGCTGTTTACCTTGGCTTTAGCAAAGCTTTTGACATGATTTCGCACAGTATCTTTGTAGAGGTGCTGGATGGGTAGACTACAAAAGTGCATGCAGAGCTGGCAGTGGTCAGCAGCAAAAAGTCCACCTGGCAGCTGATTATTAGTGGTAATTCTCAAGGGTGGGTACTTGGTCTGTTTGTAAGGGAGCAGTGGAAGCCCACTGCTCCACAAGGGATGGGGAGCCAGGAGCTGAGTGCAACAACACAGGCAGCAGGGCAGGGGCCTTGGCAGTAAGCACTCAGTCCCACAGTACCTAAACGAGACAAGTGGGGTCTGGCTGTGGTAGGCAGGGTCAGACAACGTCCAGTGATTGCAAGGCAAGTCCTTAGTGGCAAGGCATGGCTGAGGTCAAGCCAGGAAATCAGTCCACAAGTCAGAGTCCAAGTCTGGATCAGCAGGGCCCATGACCAGGCACAGGTGTGGCTGCAATGTAATGGGAGCTGTAGCTTAGGTTGGGGCCAAACAGTGGAGCTGCAGCTTAAAGCAGCACCCAAGATAAAGGAGTCAGCCTTTGCTGAGGCCTTCCTGCCAAGCTGTCTGGGACCACTCTGTTCACAGCCACCAAAGGAAGAGGGACAGCCCTCAGCTGCGCTATCCCTAAATTGGCCCTGAGCCCAGGGAAGCAGACCTCCAGGAGGAAGGATACTCTCAGGGCCCTCACACTGATATTGTTTAATGTTTTTATTAAAGGCCAGAATGATGGGATGGAGTGCATTCTCAGTTTTGTGAATGATACCACTGAGAGGAGCAGTTGATAAGGTGTTCACGCCCAAAGAACAGCAACAAAGCTAGTGAAGAGACTAGAGCACAAGTCTTATGAGGAGTGGCTGAGGGAACTAGGGTTGTTTAACCTGGAGAAAAGGAGGCTCAGGGGAGACCTTATCGCTGTCTTACAACTACCTGAAAGGAGGTTGTGATGAGGCAGGTGTCAGTCTCGTCTCCCAAGTAACAAGCGATAGGACAAGAGGAAAGGGCCTCAAGTTGTGCCAGGGGAGGTTTAGACTGGGTATTAGGAAAAATTTCTTCACTGAAAGGGTTGTCAAGCACTGGAACAGGCTGCCCAGGGAAGGGGTTGAGTCCCCATCCCTGGAGGTATTTAAAAGATGTGTAGATGTGGTGCTTAGGGACACGGTTTAGTGGTGGACTTTGCTGTGTTAGGTTTGCAGTTGGACTCGATGATCTTAAGGGTCTTTTCCAACATAAATTGTTCTATGATTCTATGTGGAGGGCTGGGCTGCCATTTAGAGGGACCTCAACAGGGAGAGAAACAGGCTGGCAGAAACCTGCCAGGGAGAAGCAGGGGCTGGCTGCCCTGCAAGGGAAAATTAACAGGCAGCAACACAGGCAGGGGAAGACCTCACTAACAAGGATCCAGAATGTTGAGTCATTAAATCTGCATCAGGATCAGGTCTAGACACAGCGAACAGGTCCAGCTCCAATCCAGTGATCACCTCAAAAGTCTGCAGTGACAAGGCAGGTCCAATGCCATGTTAGGTAGGTCCGAAGCCAAACCAGAGGGTCTGGGCCAGGGTCAGGATCAAGAAGGTATAAGATCAGGTACAGATGTAGGTGCTACACAACTGCAATGTAGCACAGGCACTGGCCAGCAGTACAGCCTCGCTTAAAAGCAGTTCCCAAGGGAATGGAGGGATGTGCCCTCACTTCTATCTTGCTTCGCAACAGCTCTTACCAGTGAAGGAGCTGGCCCTGGACTGAGCCAGCTACACTCCTTAGCTCAGCCAACTACATTACTAGAAGGGGGGAATGTGCTCAGGAACCTGAGAGTGTCTCATGAAATTCAGCAAAGGCAAATGCAAAATCCTGCATCTGGAATAGAATATTGTAATGGCACAGGCTGACTATCTAGAAAGCATATCTGTAGAAAACAAGCTAGGGTTACCTAAAGGACAAGAAGATAAGCATGAATAAGCAGTGCACTTCTGCAGCAATGTAAGCTTAAACACAGATCAGGTTGCATTAGTAAGAATATAGCCAGCCAGTTAGTTGAAGTGCTTATTCTCCTCTAGCTGGCATTTGTGCAACTGCATTTGGAGAAATATGTCAACTTTGGGGCTTCCCAGTATAAGAAAGACATTGACAAACTGGCAGAGTGAGTCCAGCAGAGGCCATCAAGATGGTTAGAGAATGAGAACACATGACATACAAGGAGAGGCTGAGAACACTGGGCTTGTTCATTTTGAATAAAAGGCTAGGTGACAGCTAACTGCTGTCTTCAACCATGCAATAGGTGGAAACAGAGAAGATGGAGTCAGACTTCTTGGATATAGACAGTGAAAATATGAGAGGCAATGAACAAAAGTTGCAGAGAGCAAATTCCTGATAATTACAAAGGAAAGAGTCACCATGAGTATGGCCAAATATTGGAAGTAGATTCCCAGAGAGGTTGTAAAATCTTCAACTCTGGAAATATTCAAAACTTGACTGGACAAGGTTCCTCAGCAACCTAAGTTCAATGTTGGATCTAACTTCAAAGTTGACCCTGCTTAAGGCCTCACAGTGTTGAGGGCTGGGGGTATCAGAGAAGGGGGAATTAGACCAGGTCACCTTCCAAGGATCCTGCCAGCCTAAATTACTCTATGTCATGCATCTCATTGTCAGCTCAGCTTTTAGGAATATCTTAGAACATATTTTGAAAGCAAGACTTGGAAATATGGTCTGTATGTAACTTTTATTATAAGGTTTTTTTATTATAATAAAATAACTTTTATTATAAGGTTATGACGAACCTATATATGCTGTTCATTATAATGAAGAATAGGTATTGATGGCTCATTCTCCACATGGAGAATGGTGCCATGTGTGCTTCCACAGGGGTGACCAAGGTTTGATGCTATATAATAATGTCATTAATGATCTGAATGATGGAATAGAGTGTGTGCTTATTAAATCTGCAAACAACACTAGGCTGGAAGCAACTCTGTGTACATTGGAGGACAAGATTAGAATTCAAAATGATCCTGACAAACTGTAGGAATGGTCTGAGAAAAACAGGATGTTATTGAACAGACACAAGTGTGAGGCATTACTTTTAGAAGGCATGCTAAATTGCACAAATACAGGATGTGGCTCATCCAGCTTGTTTGTACTTCTGCAGAACAGGATCCAGGGGCAACAGGGGATCACAAGCTGAATAAGAGTCAACAATGTCATGTTGCAGCAATAAAAGCAAACAACACTGGTATTTTTTCTTTAAAAGGTGTAGCCTGGAAGACATGTGAAATACTCTTTCCACTCTACACAGTACTGTAAAGTCTCAACTGTAGTAGCCAGTCCAGTTTTAAGTACTAGTATAGGAAAGATGCAGAACAATTAACTCAAGATCATGACCTTAAACATAAACCCTATTGGAATTCTGATGTCAAAGTAATTTTGACTTACTTTCTTGAGGCAACTGTAAACATCCAGAAATACATCCTTTTCCCTGCTGTGTGTCACACCCCTTCTTTTACAGTCATAGATTGTAATGATTAAGCCAATATCAATAAAATATCCTGAAAGGTAATCCTAAAGCAGGGAAAAATAAATAATACTTGGAACTTGAGGAAGAAGTGTATCATAGCTCTTTCTTTTCTAGATGATAGATGGCTTTTTTTTTTTTTTGGCAGTGATGTCAGAAAACAAAAGAACTATCCTGAATAACAGATTCTTTTCATTTTAGTGCAAGCAAGGAAGCAACTAAATAAATCCCCTTGGAAAAATCCTGCACTTACTTTCACTCATGAAACTTCTCTGAAGTCAGTTGCTTTGCAGAAATATAATGAATATGTTTACTGGGTTTTTGTGTTTTTTGTTTTTTTTTTTTTTTAAACTATTTCTAATGTTACAGATATAATAGCTAAATATATAATTTAGGAAGATAATCATAGAATCACTGAATCATAGAGCAGCCCAGGTTGGAAGGGACCTCCGGAGATCATCCGGTCCAACTTTTCATGGGAAAGAGAGCATAGATGAGATTATCTAGCAACCTGCCCAATTGTATCTTAAAAACCTCCAGTGATGGGGACTCCAGCACATCCCTGGGGAGGTTGTTCCAGTGATTGATTGTTCTCACTGTAAAAAATTTCTTTCTTATGTTGACTGTCCCAGTGCAACTTGTACCCACTGCCCCTTGTCTTCTCTATGTGGCTCCTTGTGAAGAGAGTCTCAGTCCTCTCTGTAGCTGGCCTTTAAGTACTGCAATACTGTGATGAGGTCCCCCCTGAGCCTTTTCTTCTCCATGGAGAAAAGACCTAACTCCTTCAGCCTTTCCTCATAGGGCAGGTTGTCCAGCCCTTTGATCATCTTCATGGCCCTCCTTTGGATCCTCTCCAGTCTGTCCACATCTTTCTTGAATTGTGGGGACTGGGGACCAAAACTGGACACGGTACTCTGGGTGCAGCCTGACAAGCACTGAGTAGAGTAGGAAAACAAGTGCTGAGTAGAGTGGGACGTAATGTCAAATAATACTCACAGTTACTGTAGGTTCCTGCTGATAATGTTGGTATTTTGGTAACCTGTCGAGTGTTCCCTGACAATAAAATTAGGCCATCAAACACATATACTTTGTTGACATAAACTAGCCTATCAATTTTAAACCTTCCATTGATCTCTATTCCCTAGTGTATTATAAATGTTAAGTCCTTAAAGTTATAATTTAATGGTATCTGTTTGGAAAAGTGCTTCTAATGAGATATGAGAACTTGCGATCCTTTTTGTCTCCTGCTGTCAGTCATACTCTGGTATATAGACAAAGGTGTGTGACCAGCATCCTTTCTGTCTATGCATTTATTTGGTTCCAAATAGTTGAAGTATAAACATGCAGAAGCGTATAAAATAAACATCATTTGCCAATGAATTAGGTCTTTTTCTTCAACAAATAGACATGTATAATAGCAACAATTAGTTTGTTGTATTATTGCAGACTGTTTCCACCAAAAGTTAATTTCCATCATAAGTTATTGTCTAGAAACACATTAAAAGAAAAATGTCAGAAGTAACAATAATTTAGGTCATACATACGGAACTTAAAAAAATGCTTGCTTGTTGTATCATTTTTAAAACACCTAAATTAATTTTGTAAGAGCTACATGTTTTTAACCCTAATTAGAGTTTGGAATTTATAAGAAAAAATACTTTTTGCTAAAAACAGCACATAGAAATGTAGTTGTAAAAAGCGTCTTGGACTAAAAATGACAGTATGGACTGATTTCTTTGTGAATTGGCCACACTGTGACAAACATCAGAGGATAATTCTTAAAGTTAGCTGGCAGCTTGGCACACTGTATGCAAATGGAGTGCTCAACAAAGAGTAGGGAATATAGGGAGAGGAGATCAACATGATTTTTCTTAAGACCCTTACTGTTGTCTAGAAAATAGATCTTTATGGGTCCTCATGTTACCAAATTCCCATCATGCAAGAGCCAACAATATAGACTGAAGCATCTACAGATCAAGGAGACGAGATATCAATAACAATGAAATGAAAATCAGTTATGGAGAGAACAAAGAGGTCAATATTAACAATTGCCTTTCATAATAATTGACCTAATAATAACTTCAATATTAAAAATTACTGTATTCATTTCAGTAGTGAAAAGGCTCTCATGGTTAAATTTTTAAAAAATAAAAAAGATGAGAATAAAATGGCTGAATTGACTAAGCAGCTCAAACTCATGGTTTTAAAGCAAGATTTGTGAATCAGTCACAGAATAAACCCTTTCAAAGCCAAGAACATAAGAGCTGTGCATTACCATAACAAATTGTGCTGTATGTTTTCTGTAATATCATGAATCCTGCTATTTACATCTATGCATCTTTTACTATGATTACACCATAATGAAAGTAATTAAGCAAAAAAAAAAGACATATTTTCATTTAGAAGTAAGAGTTATATTTAAAGTGGATCTGGTTACTGTTTAACTACTTCTCAGACTATTCTCTCTTTTTACTCTAAAAGCTTACATTTAATTAATTCTTCCCAGTAGTATTTACAACCATGAGAACAAAAGTAATGTCTATTTTATTTTTACAGTCCAGAGTGTAAACAGCAGAGAAAAAAAATAATTTTGAATAACATAAATTTCATATAGATATTAACTACATCTTTTTAAAATTACAACCTAATTATTTTGATAACCTATGGCAATAAAAATCAAAATAATTTAGTGAAGTCATACTGGCTTCATCTGCTTCACTGTGATTGAAGTGTTTATAATCTTACTTGGAAGGCCTGTTACAGTGTTTCTGAAATTGCACAGGGTATAACAAAACTTCCCTCTGGAAATACATGCAAGGTTTTTTTTTTCCATGTTTTTTCTCTTTCAGGACTAAAGAAAAGGAATTATAGAAAAAGCAGGTAGAAATCATTTACAGTTAGAGTAGCAAGAAAATTCTAACTTTATTTTTTTTTTACTTTTGCTTTAACGCACCCTGTCGTGTGGAAATTTAAAAACAGTGAATGGAACTATTTGGTGCAATACATATGCACAGCAGGGTAAGTTTAGATGCTGTGATAGCCTTTCAGTTTGTATTTCCTAGCTTTTTATTCTAAACTTGTAAGAAATCTTAGTTTTCAAGAGAAAGGGGCTAATAGCACTTCCTGAGCCTGGCACAGGAACAAATCACATTATCCTTACCCATGAGAATAGTCTAATTAAACACAACAGGAGTCCTCATATGGACATGGTAAAGCAAGCAGTATTTTGATGCCACTGTGGCAGATAAATGAAAATTCTCTAACTCTTTCAAATATGGCTCAGTCCCGATCTACATCATTTCTCTACTAAAAAAAAAAATTTTTTTCTAAGATTTAGTGTAAATGTAGGCCTGTACAGAGCTGTCCCTATTCACTTAAGTAGTTCCATTATTTATAGCCAAGAGTCTGTCTTCTAAAACATGTTTTTTCAAGCTTTCTCAGTTGAATGATTACATAATCTTTTTACCCCAAAAATAAAGTAGTATTGCTACAATTTATTTTACAACTGAAATAAAAATTGAGCTAAAACTTTGAACAATTATTTGTTAGTTTTATTTTCTCCTCCATCTCTTTGTTTGTTGCAAGCATATGAACATGGATACATGTCTTTTTCTTTGGTTTTTGATATTATATTTGAGACCACCTTCTGGCATTTATGGAGAATGAAGGCTGAAAAAATTTAAAGACTATAATGAAATAAACCTCCCGTCATCTATTACAAGTGAAGCAAAGGCATGCTCTGGGAGCAAAGGCGTTGCTTTATCTCATTTCAGTGGGGAGCAAGTGTTGTGAAAGGTACAGAAAGGGACGAGATCAGATCCTGGCATCAGTCTTGTCCTTGTGAAGTCTAAAGGAGTACATAGCGTCCTTCCACACATACTGTCTCCTGCCACACCTAGTCTGGGCCTGTCTCATGACTAATCTTGCAAGCTGAACTGAAACTGGTTATAATTATGCAAATATTGGGATTTGCTAATGCAGAACACCTTGCTGGACTGGGACCCAACTATCCACCTCATGGATGAAACTGTCACAGACAAATTCACAGTCTTTGTACTGAATATGTCAATATCAAGGGGATGAGACAAACATTATTTTTACAGAACATGAATCATGTTCTGTAGCATTTTTAGTGTATGTACTCTCATTTTAACTTCCAATCTGATGAGGTGTTAAAATGGAAGTAAATGAACACCAGAGCTGCAATTACTACAGGGCTGAGATTAGTGTTACAGATTTGTTGTTCTTTTAGAATGCCAGTGCTACAATAATGTTCACATGAGTTGATGAATGGCTCACCTCAGTGAAAGTTTGCTTATCAAAAACAAACACTGTTGATTAGAGAAGACACTTACTTCTTAACAGTGTTCCAGCTTATAGAAATAAAGAGAACATGATTTTGTAAAAATTTATTTGTAAAACCAAATATGAGTTTAAGAACTAAAGGAAGTCTCTCCTATTAAATATAATGTTGGGAATTCACCTTCTCTTAATAAGAAGGTTTTTTTTCCTATACTACATATAGTATATTATGTGATTTCAGGAGAGGAAATGACAGTCAGCCAGTTCAAGTCCTGAACTGTAAATTATATAATGAAGGATTTCACAAATACAACTTCAAAACAAACTCATGATTGCAACTTCATCAGAAATTCAATATGGAGGAATGCACTGATAGTTGTATATGGAACAGCTGTAGTCAAGAATTACCCCAGCATTTGGGTACGTGTGTAAATCATGGAGTCTTCCATGAATAGTAGTATGAAGTACAGAATGGATAATAAAACATATCGAACCATATTTTGTTATCCCACTTTTCTAGAGAAAGGAAGTTTATATGGTTGTGCTATTGGTCCATCTGTTCCATCACAAAGATGAACAATTAGTCACTGACAAATTTTAAGCAAATTTAACAACGGATCTCAAAGTTACGAAGTTATTTTGGGATTTGTAAAACTTAATAAGTGGCTAGAGATATAAATTAATATACTTACCAGTAGAAAAGCAATTATAACATAGCTCCCTACCCATTTATCAGGCAGCAGCCACCTGATGAATCAGAACAAGAAAACTGGTCAACCTACCAGCCAACATGAAGATTCCAGCCACCCATATTATTTGCAGCAACATGCCTCACCAAACAGATGTGAATATGGGAGTAATAAAGGGGAGAACTGTCAAGTGTTAGCTGTTAAAGAGTGTTACAATTTTTAGGTAATGTTACAGAGTTTCAGGTTTAGGTTTCGGTTTTGCCAAAAAAGGGCATGTATTCTTGAACTTTAAAAAATATTTACATCATCAAATAACTTAAGTTTACAGAAACTTGAGGACCTTCAAACTCTAAAAGGTTACCTGGTTGCCAGATAGGAACATTAAGAACATGAAATATTCCTTTCTGAAATCAAGATGAACAGTTTTGGGCAGCCTAACGTAAACATTTGCATAACTGGTTGGTTTGTAGAGCGGGACAGAAATTTAACATTCCTACATAGTCAAAAGTCTTACCTTTTGGATTGGCTTTTTTTGTTTGCTTGCTTTTATGGGAAATGGGGCAAAGTAAAACAAGTCATGGAATCCTCCACTGACATTTCCAAGTTAAGGATTTTTGCCTAGGCTTTTCTGGAGAATCTTTTTAAAAGCTTCTGGAACAGGACTTACTTCAGCCAAGGATAGAAACAGCAAGTGCAATTTGAAACACACTGCTCCATCAGCTCACCATTATCCACTAGCTGGAAGTTATTGTGCCAGAACTCACCCTGTGATATACAACAGCTTCTCATCCAGTACAGCTGAAAGTCTGCCTGGTTACCTCACTGGAACACACTTCTTTGGGGGTTTAAACTAAGATGGGCTGACTCCGTAGTAAAGCAACTAAGCACATGTGTATTCAGTTTTGATAGTCCTGCTATGGGGCTGATGGGAATGGAACCTTTGGTCCCTCCATGAGTATATGAAATTAAAGTATACCTTTACTCTGCGTCATGCAAGGTTGCTCATGGATGGTGACAAATTGTAAAGAATTTCGTGCCAAGAAAACTTTCTGCTTTCTTATATCCCATAACCAATCTTCTAGGTTTTCTCCCCATCTTTTGCAGCTTTCTGAAATAATGTTGGTTCTGTGATCCCCAGCTAACCACTGTTTTAGTCATGTCTATGTATCAGGGCTATACATACTGTCAAGCACCTATGGACCTTGCAAACAAGTAAATACAGTATGTTACATTTACAAGTATGTAGAGCTAATGCATCTCATATACAGAGCTGAGGTCTTCTCTTTCTTCTCTTGGTGGAGCTTAGAGCAGCTGCTGTAATTCTGGAAGATGTAGTGAACAAGCCCTGCTGATTCATTGTGTTTATGCAGTTTATTATCTAAAGCTGGATATAAGGAGGACCAGCAATCCAGCCAAATTCCGGGTTACGGAAGAGACAGGATGAATGGTATTCTGAGACCAGGGGACAAGATTTTTTGTAAAATTCAACTTTGCGATGACAGTCACTATGAAGCCAAGACAGAACATGTTTATGAACAGGGATGGATTATCTCCAGCACATGTAGAACAAATGTATACAACTTTATTCAAATGACTCTTTTGAACAATTTGAGCCTCCTAAAAACATCAGAGGTACTTCTGTTTCTCTGATGTAATACTGGAGAGGCTTGAAAAAATGCTTATTGCCATGAGGCATCACTGAAACCAAGGAGCTTGGTAAAACTGCTGTCGACTTGACGTTTCTGTGTGTAACACCACCACCAAGAACCAGGAGTGCAAGTATTAACAAGAGCTCTGGAAAAATATCCCTCTCCTTGCACGAGCACTACACGAGCTCTCAAGCTGGTAGACCCCAGGGTTTCCCCTGTCTCTCCCCGTGCCCAAGGGGGGCACAGGGCACAGCTCAGAAGCCCTTGTACCACCCCTGACACTCTCACTCAAGCTTGACCACTTGCTACGACTGAAATTCCTCCCCCCCCCCCAAAAAAAAACCCCAAACAAAAGGTCCCTATCCAGACACTTTTCCTCACACAACAGCGTGGGACCGGTGTGGGGGAGGCATGGTAAAGACCACAGAGACTCGAAAGCATGGGAGCCGGCCGAGGACCCTTGCAGGGCCCTGCCCACCCGGCCGCGGGGCAGCCTGGGGCCCCTCACCAGCAGGCTCCCGGGGGAGGCGAGGAGCGGGCACCTCCGCGCGACGGAGGCCTGCGGCTGGCAACGGGCGCCACCGCCGCGACGGCGGCCGCCAGCCTGCGGCCCCGCG
>VYZW01038695.1:5456-17863 GCA_013401315.1 Balaeniceps rex | reverse complement strand
TCTTCTGTTACTACAGCATTTTGTAGTACTTTACACAGAACAATATCGTTGCAGCTATGTCATTAATTGATATCTTGTATGTGCTTGGTGGCCAAAGGGTCAGTGTAATAATGTGTTTATGTTGATGAAGTTCCATTTATTTTGTGGTGGAATTTGATCTTTAATTACCATTCATATTTTTGGAAATACCCCATTGTGGAGTTTTATTAATTCTTGCATAGACAGAACCCTTAAGCTTTCTTTAAGTCTGAATCAAATTTAGAACTTGCTTTTATAATCAGAGGCAGCACATCTTTTGAAACATCAGTTTTGAATGTGATGATCTACATCCCACTTCCGTTTTGCAAAGGTTTGGCTTGGATGTACTATGAATGATACCAGTATACAATATATGATATTCAGTATAAAAATAATGAACAATTAAAAAAAAAAGAGAGATTATTTGTGGAGAGTCACATATTGCTTCCTTAATGATAGAAATACCTGTTTCAACTATAGGTTTATGATGGATTTCAGCTATTTGAACTATAGTTTCATAACTTCCAATTTAGGAAGATTGTTAATGACATTCATCTCTAAGAGAAAGATTATCTGTTATTTCCAGTAGAAAAGCACCTCAACTTCTGATCAAGCTACTGACTCTCTGCTAAAATTTGTGTTCTGGTAATTTTTGTGGTTTAGAGTTTATTCTACTTTTGAAGTACATAAAAAATAATAATCTTCAGTAAATAAGTAAGTCTAAGTAGTTTTGGTGTTACTGAGATTTATACCAGTGATGTCGCTTCATTTATATTAATGCAACCCTATAATGTGACTACCCTACTTTAATTTAAAATTGGGTTGTATCAGTGAAATTGTTCCAACATAACAATTCACTAAAAGCTTGCATAAATGTGAATACTGCTTATGCTATTCAACAGCTTACAAATTCATGACTTCTATATCTGGAAAACGATGTTTCTTTCACTGCCCTTTTGTTTACAGTTGGAAGCCTTTCTTAACTATGCAGAATAGGTATTAGGTTTTTGAATTAGCTGAAAGTGAGATAGGGCAAGATAGTCACTTACAAGTGAAATTGTTATTCATTTGAGCGTGTTCAGTCATGCTTTTTGGTACCTGATGGCTTTTGTAGTACCAGGACACTGTAGAAAGAAGGATGGAAATAATCATTCTCTGAGTAGAGCCTTCTAAACTAACACCAGTACCAGCAATATGGCATTGTAATTGGTTTTACGTGATCTCACTTTTTTTTTGCCTTTTAAGTCTTCATATTCTGTGACAAATACTCAATTACATAAAATTTTCTAACTTCTATTGACTTTTTTCTGCTTTAAGAGTCACTATAACAGTTTTTTTAAATTTTTTGTTCTTTTGTTTTGTAAAAAGAAAATGTTTTGGATATTTATAAACACAAATATGAATTTGGAAACAACATGTCCTTTCATTCACAAAGGAGCCTGCACAAACCTATTGGAAAAAAGACTCTTTCCTACTATGGAATTATAGAAAACAATAAGATATGCTTTCATTAAATATAGAATAGTAACCATGAAATACATGATCAAGCTAGTAATGAACTGACTGAAGCCGAGCCCTGTCTTGGATTGCTCATGCCTGACCTATCAGGGTTTGCTCTTACTCTTCAGCAATACTTTGTGTAGCTCACTGCATCCAAAAAATACTTCTTGATTTAATTGTGAGCTAAAAATCTTCCTATGTCACTTTTAGTGTTAAAAACCTTCAATTAAAAAAAAAAAATAGAAAAAAAAGAAATAAAAAGATTACTTTGAAATCAGGGGAGCATTCTCGCTTAAAGTTGAATTTATGTTTTATAGCTAGCAGAATGAGAAAGGTGTCTGCCCCTTCCAATAGGACATATACATCAGAATGTAGCTACAGAGTTTTGTCAGCTGTAGTTGTGTAGCATCTCCATAATGTGAGCAAATGTACTTAAGGATTGGGAAAGGATAAAGCACTACAAATGTAAAAGAAAGTCTTGAAAAGCAGGGTTTGAACTAGTATATCTGAGGGTGTTATGCAGGGAGAATGAGCTTCCCAGTGGTCTGGAAAATGGACTTGGGGATTCAGCATCTTTGCAGAAGGGCATTAGCTGCAGCTGTTTAATTGTAGGAGATGGAATGCTGAGAGAATGGGGCAAGAGCTGTTGCTTGAAATGAGAAGAAAAAGCCAATTTTGTAGGAAGAAAGCAGCGTCATCCCTCTTCAAATCATAATTTTAATAAATGAAACTTATCAAGGGGCCTCTGAAAGCTGCATTGTGGGTACATTAAGTTATGGAAAGAGGAAGGAGGTAAAGAATCTTACTAAGTGGTGTGTTATACTTTCATGGCTGGTGACTTTTGCTGTTTTCTTTTGAGATTGAGAGCTCCAACAAAAGCCATCATTGTAAACTCAGTGTTTACATGTCCAATAGGATTGTTTGCCTCAACATGTTCTTCCATGAGCAAGAAGTTGGATGACATAAAGTTGTCAAAAAACTAATATCAGCACCTCCCCTTTTCCTTCTGTTGCTCCAGTGAAATACATTATCTGTTTTGATAAATGACAAGGTGTGTGGTATTTGAGTCATATTTGTGACTGATGGCTACTTGGCTGTTAATATTCATATGCTGAATAGCTGAAACTAATGGAAACATTTGCGTAAGACTGCATTTGACTGAATAAGGTCTTCCAAGCAAGGTGCTCAGGAGGTAGGAGCTACTTCATTCTTCTAATTCTTTTTCCCTAAAGAGATTTGTGGAGCCCCTGCCCCATGTTTTAGCCTCTGGGGTTCCAAAAATCTTCTCTTTGCTTTTTCTTCTGTCTTTAGCTCTGGCATGTATACCTCCAAACGACCTGCAGAAGTCTGCTGGCTTTTGTTTGTTTTGTTTTATACAGCTTTTAGTGATTTGAAAGGCTTTCTCATCCACTCTGTTCCTCATGGAAATGTTGCAGCCTACATTGCATCTTTTGATATCTTAGAGAACGTTATGTGAATGCAGAAGTAGACTTACAAGAGCCTGTCAGAGTTGCATCTACTATCCAAGGCTGAAGTGAATTGAGTCCATCTGAAAAGAAACTTCAACATACTGTCCTGAGCTCATATGCAACACACTTTTTTTTTCTTTCATTAAATTCATGCTAATGATCATGCCTCTCCATTCTTCTCTTTGGCCCTAACACTACAACATCCTCCTGAAACTTCATTGTCAGAGCGCTTTCATAAACTAGCAGAGTCACAGAAATTTCAAAGGTAGAACAGCTGAGGATGCAAGGGACCTCTGGAAGTCTCTAGACAAAAATCTGTGCTCAAAGCAGGGTCAACTAGAGCGAGTTGCTCAGGGTCTTGTCTGGCTGGGTTTTGGATACTTCTAAGGATGGAGGCTCCCATGTCAAGTTTTTACTTAGGTGTAAGTGGAGTTTCCTGTGCCCGTTGCTACTCGTCCTGTCACTGGGTGCTGCTGAGAAAAGTCTGGGTCCCTTGTCTCTACTCCCTGCCCACCCTACCCCCACTACAAATACACATACACATTTATAAGATCTCTTCAAACCTTCTCTTCTTAAAGCTAAACAATCCCAGCTCTCTTCAGCCTTGTATGTCAGATGTTCCAATCCCTTAATCATTTGCACATTTAGATCTTTATTCTCCTTGTGCAGATAATAGTGCTCCCTTTCCAAAAAGTGGGAGGTGGAGTCTGGGAAGCCTTTTAATTATAGCAACCCTTTTCCTCATCTCACAGTATGAGCTGCAATATCTACCACAAATAATCCAGTCAATATTGCTATGCCTAACCCAGCAAAGGACAATTTGCACCACATGCAGCCAAGAAAGAAAACAGACCTCTGTGAGCCACAGCAGTGAGTGTTTGCTTTTCATCTGTTGTGCCTGCTTGTTAATAGATAGCCTTGGATAGCCTTGGATGAAACACACACAAACCTGAGTGTGTCTGTCAGTTCTGCAAATCACAGTTATGGTTGTAGCTAAGCTGTATTTCTTGGATTTTGGAAATATAAAATGTAGCTACGTTTGATATTCTGCTGAAAATGTATGAAGTTATACATGCATATAACTATATGTAACTTAGAAAATGTAATATATTAAGCAAAGATGATTGTGTAATGAAATTTGTATAATTCATGTTTCGTGCAAAGAAAATAATTCTTTCATTCAAAGTAACTTATAATGTACAATAATAAACACATTGTGACTGGAACAATGTGTAGGCTTAGTCACTGAGAGAGAGTCAGTCTTTGACAGTTGATAGGGTACAGTATTTGACATTTTAAAGGTAGTGCTCACTGAAGGGGAGTTGATACTGTCTTTAAAACGGACTGTTCTTCAATGAAGAAGTTGATAGTTACAAGTATTTCCTAAAACCCAGAAGCAGGTTATTCCCAGTTCTCCCAGTCATGATGATTTCCCTTATTACTAGTATAAATGGTTTTTTATAACAAGGGAGAATTAATTATAGTAAAATAGCTTATGTGATTTTTTTTTTAAATAAAAAGTGATTAAATTCTATTTAAGAACAAATTTGGGTCTACTTGCATTTTCCTGGTTCAGTTAAAAAATAGTTTTCAAGTCTGTAATCCTTTTTCTCACTTGAAGGTGTGTTTACAAAGCCAGCTATCAGTTTTTCAGAAACCCACCAGCTCAAACTAATGCAAATACATGTAAAACTTGTATTAATACACGTAAAACGTGTATTGAGAGCCTTTGGTGTAACTATAAGCAACAATCAGGAGGAAGGATGGGAAAGGAGGAAGCAGAAGTTTCACCTGAATGAGGCTAAACCATGTAAGCTGATACCTTCTAGACTGTCAAAGCTGATACTTCTCCAGTTGAGTCTGTTCTTACTTATTTTTGTGCTGATAATTTTAAGTTAATTGTTTAGGTGAAGTTTAGCTATTAAGAAATGATACCACTGAAAGAAAGCTTTATATTTAAAAAAAACCTCTTAACAGTATGAGTGGAAAACCTTGAGTACAACAGGTTTTCTTCTCTCAGTGATGCAGTGTCCACCTGGATTTAGAGACCTTGAAATGACTGGTTATATGATGTTTCATTAATTTTTGAAGTGTCTGAGGGAATTGCCACCATCTGTTAATACCAGAATCTAAGCCCACGTGTAGGCTTCAAGATGCTTTAAGAGTTGAATTTTTTAAGTAAGAAATCCTTCTCTTAAAACTAAACTTAAAGCAGTTAAGAGGTTTCAGAGTGTAAATAGAAAATACCTTTTTTTTTTTTTTTTTATAGTCCAGATTTAAGTTCTTGGATTGTTTGTTACAGCTTCAGTTTGTGGTTCTAGCCTGTCCTCAGAATGGCTGCAAATACTTGTAATTGAGCTCTTCTCCTGCACTAGTTATGACATAACTGGCTTTTCAACTTTAAGTCAGTTGAGCTCTGTTTTAGGCAAAACTTACTTCACCCTGAAAAAGGGTATATAATGTATTTTCTTCTGGTTGAGATCAGTCCTAAATGTCTCTTGTACCAAAACCTGATATTATCCAGATGTGCAGAAAAAGCTGTAAGAAGCTTGAAGTGTTGATACAATCTAAATCCTTTCTGGAGGTCAGAGGAATCTTAGGAGCACCTTGTTTAAATTACTGTTTCAGAATTCCTCTCTCATATGCTCCTTGTGGAGTTACAGTAGATTTCAGGACTTCCTCAGTAAGGAAGCTGGTTAAGCAACCTGAACTAAACTGATGCCAGCCTGCTAACAGGGATTTGGTTTTCTGAACTCTGTCCATGGTCATGTTATGTCTTTATATATTACTGTCTCTTAAAGTGTTGTGTTTCCCCCCAGCCCATTATAGGTACTAGGGCTTTTGGGGGTGTGTAGCATTTTTGGGCATGAGGATTGGGTTATTTCTTTAAGCAGTACATCTGAACTGGCTCTGTATGTTTTTGCTGCATTAGTTTTTGGAAAATCTTGGGTTTAAAAGTTTCCTTATGTATGCATTTTGTAGAGTATAAGCTGTTGAGGAGGCCACATACTTTATAGTACAAGCAGGATATGGTACAAGCTGCAGCTGAGAGTGCAGCCAATGTGAATTTTGATTTAAATATCCTTTAAGAAATCCTGAAGATTTCCTGGGAGATAGGAAGGAATTGTTTGTGGTCTAAAAACAAATCCTGACTTAAGAAAAACTCCTTGGCATTTCTATTTATTTAGAAAATTGAAATCCAACTAAATAGTCTATGCTTAGTGTAGCAAAATGAGATCTTTAAAACACTATAATGAAAGGCTACTGAGGCATTATTAAAAATTAATAGAGCCAAGAGAGTTATTGAGGAAAGTAGCATTTAACAGTAATTGTTAGTACATTTTGGTACTGCTATATGGTAAGTAGCTTCCAGCTTCTTAATCTGTGTTCAGTTTCCCTAGTAATATTTTTAATTATTTTTTTCAACATATTTTTTCTTCTCATGTTGACCGTTCTAGGTCAACAGGTTTGTACTGTGACTGAAAACGAAGACTTGTCTGAAGTCTTCTATTGTTACATAATAATGTTAAATAATCTGTAGAGGAAAAATACTTTAAGCAATCAGACCAATCTTGGGGGAGTAAAATATCATAGAAAAAATGTATTATGATGCTTTGTGCGGACAACATCTGGGATAATGCTTGGATTTTGAAGGTGGTGGGGTCTGGGGGATTGGAGTGATACAGTCCTGTCTCGGAGAGTGGATTGGGTTTGCGTGGAAAGGTTTTGGTAGCGGGGAGGCTACAGGGGTGGCTTCTGTGAGAAGCTGCTAGAAGCTTCCCCCATGTCCGACAGAGCCAATGCCAGCCGGCTCCAAGATGGACCCGCTGCTGGCCAAGGCTGAGCCCATTAGTGATGGTGGTAGCACTTCTGTGATAATATATTTAAGAAGGGGGGGGAAAAAACCCCCTGCGCAACTGCAGCTGAAGAGGGGAGTTAGAATATGTGAGAGGAACAACTCTGCAGACACCAAGGTCAGTGAAGAAGGAGGGGGAGGAGGTGCTGCAGGTGCCGGAGCAGAGATTCCCCTGCAGCCCGTGGTGAAGACCATGGTGAGGCAGGCTGTTCCCCTGCAGCCCATGGAGGTCTATGGTGGAGCAGATATCCACGTGCAGCCCATGGAGGACCCCACACCGGAGCAGGTGGATGCCCAAAGGAGGCTATGACCCTGTGGGAAGCCCACGCTGGAGTAGGCTCCTGGCAGCACCTGTGGCCCCATGGAGAGAGAGGAGCCCACGCTGGAGCAGGTTTGCTGGCAGGACTTGTGACCCTGTGGGGGACCCATGCTGGAGCAGTTCGTGAAGAACTGTAGCCCGTGGGAAGGACCCATGTTGGAGAAGTTTGTGGAGGACTGTCTCTCGTAGGAGGGACCCCACACTGGAGCAGGGGAAGAGCGCGAGGAGTCCTCCCCCTGAGGAGGAAGGAGCAGCAGAGACAACGTGTGATGAACTGACCACAACCCCCATTCCCCGTCCCCCTCTGCCACTCGGGGAGAGGAGGTAGAGAAACCAGGAGTGAAGTTGAGCCTGGGAAGAAGGGAGGGGTAGGGAGAAGATGTTTTTAAGATTTGGTTTTATTTCTCATTATCCTACTCTGATTTGATTGGTAATAACTTAAATTAATTTCCCTGAGTTGAGTCTGTTTTGCCTGTAATGGTAATTGGTGAGTGATCTCCCTGTCCTTATCTTGACCCATGAGCCTTTTGTTATATTTTCTCTCCCCTGTCCAGCTGAGGAAGGGGAGTCATGGAGCAGCTTGGTGGGACCCTGGTGTCCAGCCAAGGTCAACCTACTGCAGAGAGAGAGGTTTTGTTTAAATGATGGAAACATTTTGAAATACAATTCTTATGGACATACAGAAAACCTGTGGGTTAAATATTTTCATTTATAGTTGTAAACAGAATTACAGTTTTATGCAGAGATTGATCGATGTACGCTACTATTCATTTCTCTGTATTGCAACAAACAGTTGTTCTTCAGCTTTTGAAATCTGTGGACTTCATTCCGTTGACATTTGCAGTGGTGAGGTATAATTAAATGCGATTGATACTTTCGAGTGATGAACAAGGTTTAGTTATGCATACTGACTGTCCTAGATGCATTGCTGTTTCTGATACATCAATAGATTCTGACTATTTAAAAGAACTGGCAGTGGCACACAGCTCTTCAGCAACTCCACTGCCGCCTCTGTAAAGTCTTTTTTGACAGAGAGGAATCAGCTTGTTCTCTCATGCAGATTGCTGATGTGTCTCTTCATACACATGAAGCTATTTAGAGACTTCTTGGAGGACAGTGTTACCAGTAAACAGCTTGTATTAAACTTTTTGTGTCACTAATCCTACATTTTGCTTCAATATGATGTGGATGAAAGTGCTTATGCTTCATGCTCTATAGCTTTTACTTACACATCTAGGGATTATTTCCTACTAACTGGTGCCCCTTGTGTGACACATCCACTGGAAATGCATGCCCAGCTTTCACACAGAAGGTTTAGAACTTGGGTCTTGTAGGATTTGTATTTCATAGCTACATTGTGCTTTTAAGTCCCTGGCTGACAGAAAGAAGACTGTAACTGTTCTTCTTGTGGAGAGTTCATGGTGCTTGAGATGTTTTACCCTGGTTTGGTATATTATAATTAATATAACATATTAAAGAGGAAATTAAATGTTTTCTTTTTCTAGTCTATCAGACAGCTACTGCTATTTAAAACTCTCTTGTATAGGAAAAACTAATTTATTTGTTATGGTCGTTGAATGATAAGTTACAATTTAAATGTAACAAAAAAATGACCAGGAACTTCATAAGTTTATGTTGGTTCTGGATATGTTCAAAATGCACCCAGTTAGCTTTTAGTTAAGCATCATACTGCCATGGCACAGTTACTGTGAGATTTCTTTTTTTAACTGGAAGGCTGGAAGGTTTTTGTAATTTTTTTTTTTTTTTGTGGAAGAAAGGATCAGGGCCATGTTTGAGCTCCTTCCTTCTTATCATTATCATATAGTATTTTCTGTTTCGGTTGACTGCCAGAGACCAGTATATGTGTGTGTTCTACATGGAAACATTTGATTTGTCTTTATCTGTATTTGGTAGTTATGCCATGGATGCTTACGTAAGATTTTCTTTTTCTTTGTGTAGGTGAGATTAACATTGTTTAATTTTGTATAGTTTTTAAATTGCAGAACCATTCCTTTTTTCCTTGCACAGGGCCAGTTAAGACTTTCACAGATGTCTGGCACATTTAATTGCAAACTACCATTGAACTGCACACACATTGTTCGGTTGGATCATCTTTTCTTGTTTAAAAATTCATGGCAAAAATGAAAGAAAATGGAATGCCTAGTGAGCATCAGTAAATTATAAATGTAAATCCAAGCATTTGGAGGCACTTCTGCAGTATGAAAAAATGTTAATGTAGATGTTGTTATCCAGCTTTGAATCAGAGGATTCTGAAGCCTTAAAGATGAACTATGACGGTTTGTTAAAACCAGAAAAAAAAAAAAGAACCTTGGATCAGTTATAGAATGTTAAATCATGACTCACAGAACAATTTAGAATGGAAGGACTCTTATTAGTGGTAGTCAATACAGTGAAAGCGTGTATTCAAGTGTAGGCTTTGGTGGAGGGCATGATGGAACATGTGCAGATCTAAAAATCTTGATGCCTTCCAAATACTGTGCTTTTATTGTTTTGTTCAAATACATTAAAAAATTGTTTTTACTTTTCTTTCAAAAATGTTAAAGGTTGCTTGTTTAAAAAACTTGGCTTTATTGGACCTCTTGTCCTCAACAGAGAGTGGCCTCGTGGCTCTTCTTAGTTGTGTTGGTGACACATTACTTGCAGGTGAATAAAATTTGCTCCTTTGAGGTGAAGGGGCTCTACAGAGCTGTTTAAAGTAAAAAAGTAATTCAAAAAAGCTACATGTCTGTTTTAAGTAAGCAGATAAAACTAGATAAAGAAAGGGACATACCTGTTTAGTGAGGCACTGTTAGTTGTTTTAGATATTTATTGGCCAATGATTTTCTTGTCATTGTTCAATTGGTTGGACTTTGCTTTCTTCAGAATAGAAATTCGAATTAATGTACTTAAAGAATCACTTTCTTAATACTTTACCATCTTCACTATTTAAATATGATTGTTTTTTTAAAGTCTCCTCTTGATCTGCAATAGTAAAGTTCACTGTAATCCTTGTCATAAGTGATGTCAAATGGTGGGTTATGGCTTTACTTTCAAATTAAGTAAAAATTGAATTGTCATGGAGAACAAGTATCGAAGATGCATTTCAGTGACTGTATTTGTGGAGTACTGCGTAGATACTGTTAGCGAAGGAAACAGAAACAAAGTATCTGATGCAAGCTTTCAGTCTGGTTTTTTTTTTTTCTCTTTTGTAGGCCCATTTGATTAGATTTACAGATGTTTTCCCTTCAGCTTCCATAGCTTCACTATTACAGCTTATCTGTAGCTAAAATTATTGTATATTTTTTCAAAATTCTTATTTTAAATCATTCTTCAAAGTGAGTATCGTTACTTATTGAATGAAAGTAGGGCTACCATAGTCTTTTATCCTGAGTAAACAGATTACATTTTCCTCTACTTAAATTTTCATGAACATCAAAGCTGTGCCTATTCTTACAGGATTTGGGGCTAATTTTTTTTAGGGGGGGGTTATTGATTTCAAATGAAAAATATGCACATATTTCTAGCTCTGCATTCCTTAAAATAAAAACATACTTTTCAAGTAATGTTCACAGTATTTGAAGTGTGAAGTATTTCTTCTGGTTGGAGTATTTTATCAAAATACTTTTTTCCATAAAATCCTTGATGTGTTTACATTAACTTTACTAAACTACCTTTCATGAACAATGAAAAATCAGTTTCAGAAATGTGGGGTGATTTTGTTGTTTGGGTTTTTTTATTTTTGTATTTCTTTAAAATACATATTCTTATGGAAGAAATAATGACAAACTAAAAAAAAACCCAAACACATAATGAAACAATCTCACTTGACTGGAAGTCAAGTCATTCTTTTTTAGACTTCTTAGAATACCAGTCTTTTTAAATAACTTTCTTTGAACTAAAAATTAAAGCTGGTTATTTGCACAATGGGATACTAGGAGGATATCAGGAAGTCTCAGCTTTGGGATGGTCTGTGAAAGTTTTCTTTCCAGATTGATTTGTGATAGAAAGATCTATGAAGGGCTAGAATTAGATAACTAATGTCATTTTCACTTGCAAGAGAATGCTGGATTTTAGGCAGCATCAGTAAAAGTAAAAAGTTAATTCATTTGTGCCCTGTCATGGTGAATTGTATTTCTACCTTTCTTCGTAGATTTTTTTTTAATGACTTCTGAACATCAAAAATGTACTTCACTGGATGCCCATATACTGTTGAAAGAAAACAGGAGTTTTAAAAGCATATGAGAAACTATACAAAGAAGTTCTAATGAAAAAAATCTATGTGGTCGTGAAGTTTAATTGCTATAGTACGTTCTGCTTAAAGGGATGTTTTCAATGAGCATTTTGAACTGTGTGTAAATAGCGTCTAATATAACAAGGGGAAAATGTTTTACTTGCGGATTTATACAAATCAAGTAAATATGCATCTTAATACAGCAACATGGATGCAAATACAACCTTTTTATTTTTAAAGGAAAAGTAAATGTGTATGAATTTTTCCAGAAGTTTTAGTTGCTTTTCTATACTTAAATAATTTTTTTACTTCTTCCTCCTCCTTCATGAAATCAGATATGTTAGACAGGCCATCATCTTCTGTTAAGTAATTGGTGAAGGAAATAAGTATGTGGTGGAGGTAGTCCAAGCATCATTTTTTGAAGGTTACTTGAGCTCTTCAGTAGTTAAGTTTTATTGAGGAGGGCAAATTTAGGAAGCAGGGTAACTTTGAAAAGTGGGATTTATACAGTTCTGAAAAATCTCTTCCAAATTTCTTGGTCATCAATGAAAAGGATTTAAAGGATGTCTTTTAAAGTACTTCCTTAGCCAAAGAACCAGTACTGATGGGTAAGTTCTTGTACTGTTAACATATATCTTCCACACTCAGATTACAAACTGAATTTCAGATTCATCTTAAATGTTCAAGTATGGCACTACACATCTTGTGGAATTCTTACATTCATCAACAAGTTAAAATATATATTATAAGTGCTAAAAGGGAGCTATGAAGGCTCCTCCTTTAACTTGAATAAATGGTTTATGGGAAGGAAAAGATTGAGGGGAAAAAACCCTTCAACATTCAGTAATTTCTCAATTTCAGTATTTATATATAAAGCTGTGTTCCAAAATTACTTGCTATATTCCTCTTTTCTGGCTGAGTTAGACATTTTTGCTGTAAGAATGTGTGCCTATATTACACTAAGGGTTTGATTAAAGATGTGATTTATTTATTTAAGTGAAAAAATATATTCTT
>VYZW01038694.1:4398-36852 GCA_013401315.1 Balaeniceps rex | reverse complement strand
CTGCCTATTACAAAACATTTATGAGCAACTATAACTGCTGGCCCCTAAAGCAAGTAAAAACTGATATTTAGCTTAACTAGTCCGTCCCCTACTCCCTGTTGAAATGCAAGCATTGCTTTGTAGCTCCAGGCCATGAAAGAATAGAAATACATGACATGAAAAGTTCCTATACCCTTTTTTTATCTTCTTTCTTTGTCTTTTTCTTTTTCTGTTCCCAGGAGAATTTATCTTTCAGTCATGCTCAGTGTCATTTTTCACAATTGAATAGCTTTGGCCTAGTTATAAGAAATGCTTTTTCTGGCTATAAAAATGAGTAATACTTTAGGGATTTTTTTTTTTTCTTGGGGGGTGGGAATAGAATCCAGCCCCCTTGCTAACACGAGGGGCAGGAGGTCAGATGCAACTTGTATATTTTAGATTTCTAACCAAATAAATGTTGTTTTTCCAAGAAGGTGCCACTTCAAATGAAAAATTAGAGGAATGCAGTTGCTGTACTGGAAGACACAAAGTCACAAATAATTTGGGGGAGAAAAAAATCTTTTCCATTTAGGTGGGTTTTGTTTCTATCTAGGAAACTGTTGATAAAAATCACATTAATATTAACTGAAAAAATATTTCTAATTCAAGCAATGAAATAACTTCATATTTTAAAATATATGTAACCATGCCATCAGAGGTTGAGGTAACAGCAATATTACAGTGGTTTGCTAAAAGTGGAATAAACACATTCATATTAACAGCCTTACGCATAAGTCTTTGATTAAAAATCCTTGGAAATTTTGGGGTTTGCTGTCCAGTTGCACTGTAACAGTATGTAAACTTCTCAGCTCCTGACACACTTGTTCTTGTGTGCTTGGAACCCATTTAATATTTAATTAGTCCCATTTAACAGATGAGGGCCTCTTGCAGCAAGGCATAAGCACTGTAAGAGATACAAATGACAAAGCAATATGCAGAGTGAGGAGTCAAGCTCAGGTTTTCCTAGTAGAGCTAATTAAAGACTATTTGCTTAATCATGTACTTCGTTTGGTTTACTAGTACCATTTATTTAATTGTTACTATTAGCAAAAACACAAAGGACCTTTTTTGGTGGTCACTAAGTGACTCACTTTAGCCATGAGAAAAATCTGAACTGCAGGTTATCCGCTTACTACTTTTTCTCCATTTCAAAACTGCTTATTTTGAAGTGTCCCAATGTCTAATGTAATAAAGTATTTTTGAAGAGGTGAGACCCTGGAAATTATTTGAAATGCTAACTTTTACTCAGAAGCAAAGAGGAAAAAGCGTTATCAAAGCAAAGGCTTCCTTCTTCGCCAATTCTTCTCCCTGGCATTTTGAAGTCCCAAACCATTGCCTTTGATAAAGAATAATAAAGCAACAGAATAAATTTTTAAGTTCATATCCTATTTCTCTACAATTATGAAAAATCCTGTTTAATTAGGGCTATGCATAATACTTCAGTTTCTCATTCCAGTATATCTTTCCATTCACTTCAGGCTAAAAAGAAAAAGAACATATGTTTTCAGCTGATCATTTATGGATAAGAAAACATTTGAGTTGGGTTGTTTCAGCTTTGTAATATCGTCAGTCACATCAGGGAAAACATGGGAGTTAAGTAAATAACAAAACTAGTCACTCTAGACTCCTTTGGCAATATATGAGGATCATCGGATTTGGTCTGAAAATTATTCAGATGGCTTAAGATCTGGAAGCATCCCTCTCTAGTATCAGCTGTAAAGAGTCCTTTGGGTGACTGAAGTGGGAAGATTAAACTTATGGAAGATCAATCAAGATTAAGCTAATGCTGATTCCAGATTGGTTTTGTGTTTTATCTTCTGCAAAATGGACAACATGGAATGCTTGCACAGTTTTTGCTGCTCAGAGGGTGGTTTGCAGTGTTCAGGTTGACACCTTGTTTGTTTTGGTTTGGTTTGTTTTTTTTTTTTTCTATGCAAGATTTCTTTTGTTTGTTTCCTTTTAATGAGCACAAAGGAAATTCAAGGCTCTTGATTGCTGGATACTCCCTTTACCCTGGGGAGCCCTCATTCACATGAGGAAATTCATTATTGCTGAAAGGTTTGCTGTTGTAAACACTCAGTCACCATAATGAGGGTTGCACAGCCTCCTCCCCAGCACTTCCTATAGCAGTTTAGATGGTACTGAATATGTATGTCGAGGTAGTTAGTATAATGCAAGGGAGAACACAGTACTTCATCTTATGAAGTGATACCAGGTGCCCCCAGTGAGCTTGGGAAATGGTACTGGGTTTTTGGGAGAGCCCCAGTTAGTGCTCTGGGTTGCAGCTCAAGTGGAAAATGAAATAAAATCAGGCCCAGCCACAAAAGCCTGTGCACCCAGCTCTCCAGTAAGGCAGAATACTGGTATTTCAACATGGCTGTGCATGCCAGCTCTTATTGGTAAGGTACAACTCGAGGGAAAGTCCTGTGACTGCTGTTTGAGCACTTCTGGCATGCAGCAATGCGTTTGTAAAACACAACTGCCTCATTCAAAGAGTGTATTTGGTTGTGGGCAGACTCGAACATGAGGAAGATGCTGATCCAAAGCACCTCATCTATGTCAGATAGCAAGGAGATAGATGTTATTTTTATGTTATTATTACCCTCCCCTCTTCCCTGCCCGCTCCCCCCATGCCCTTAGCTTACTTTGGCCAGTGTCTGGCTTCCTCTATGCTTTCAATTATCGACACAGAAAGATTATTTCACATAAGGAAGCTGGCTTGTCTCTGACCCACAGTTACAAAAAGATGTTACAAGGCTGGAAAGGAAAACTCACAGGAACAGTAGTTTCAACAGGCACGGAGATGCCTTCCTGATGACATTGTAAGCAAGAGTGACAAGTTCTCTTGCTGAACAGCAACAGAAAAAGAAGATGAAGAAATAGCAGGGAGTTTATAGAAACAGTGTTAAATGCAGGCACTTGGTTATACTTCCAACTGGAAAGAATTGCTCTTCTGTTCTTGTTTTCAGATCTGGTGATAATGACTGTCGCTATTATGCAGTGTCCCATTTTCTTTTAATAACTGCAAAAACTTAATGAGATTCATATTACAGTGTTGGTAAATTCTTAAGAAAATGAAAACACAATTAACCTGAGCTGGTTAATCTCTTATACATCTTAATTTAGTATATTCTCCTTTCTCAGAGTGAGCTTGACCCTCACATAATAGCCAGTGATTGCAAGGCCTGTGATGAAGAGATAGACAGATCCTTTCAGAGAGAGATAAGTGAATCCTGGAGAGCTGGAGGATTTGTAAAAATCAGTTCAAAACTGAACCTTTCACCTAGTCCTCAAAAAAACCCCAACCCCCATTAATGCAAAAAATAATTTCTCACAAACAAATGACAAGCCACCCCAAAGGGAAAAAAAAATCCATCACTTATTTAGCTGGAAATAAACAGAAGCACAGCCTGTCTTGTGTTCTCATTCACAACTTCTTTATTCTGCCTTAATGTAAATGACAATCAGGTCTTTGGCATTTATCTTCCATCCAGCTCATGCTGTGTCTCTTCTTTTTCTTTTTAACCTTGTTTTTAATGGATTTTCTTTACCTTTTTTGCATTGGTGGAGATAAATCAGGAATGAATTTGAACCTGGTCGTCTTCTGTATAGATGATGATTTATATCATGCAAACTGAGCAAAATCACTTGGAGAAATAGGAGATGCCAGTCAGGAATATAAATAGAAATTTTCTCAAGAAGGTGACTGGACTAAGACTATAATTTTCCAAATAGTCTGCTTGTCCTGAAACAGAATGAGTATAATCAGATCATGAAACATAATAGCTTTTATAATACCTTTTTAATGGCTTTTTGTTTGTATGTTTTGAGATGCGCACTCCTATAAACCTCTCTGAGAAAGGAAATAATAAAAGGTATTACAAATGTATTGCTGCAAGCGCTTTCTGCAAGATATCTCCATACTAAATATTTTTATTTAGTAATACTTTAGTAATGTTAATCAAAATTAACAGAATAGCAACCTAAAAGTCTATATCTTTTTTTAAAAGGTGTTTAAACTTGTACTAGTCCCTGACACAACTACATAGATGCCTTTGCAGAGTCAGGGCCAAGTACATGAGGAAAATCTGACTCTCTCTCCAGCCTGCCCCACAGCTTTCCAGCTTCCTCATTTTGCTACTTTGGGTCTGGAATTCAAATTATCTCATATTTTAAATGTATTTCAGTTGATGCAGTTTGAATGTCTACTGCAATGTATGTCTAGAACAAAACTTCAGCATTCAAATCATCCTGTGAAATGGAGGATTGCTTGGATGGAGTAAAATGCATGAGATGAGCACCTCAGACTTCCAGCCTCCTGTAGTGAGGGACCTTTTTACCAGCTTGAACTGGGTTTTTGCAGAAACTAGAGAAGCTTGGAGAAACTGGAGCTGCAAGTGCTTAAACATACACATGTGTATATATATATGTATTTCAGACTGCAGTGGGGAGAACTGGTAATTTCACAGGAGCTTTCTCCTCTCTTGGTAACTCGGGTTGACTTGCAGATGTAAGGTTCTACATCTACTCACTATCAGCTATAGTACAGGCACATACTATAAAAAATTTGCTGTAATACTTGTTCTCTCCAGGAAGCTCTCCCCATTGCTATTTCCTTATTTCTGTTTCTCTTATCTGTTCTTCCTCATCCCCGTAAATTTTAGGTGCAGACATCACCATAATCCTTGTGCTTCCCTCAGAATGGTTTGACCTTTACACTGCACCTTGCATTGTGGTGGCCCAGACCTTGGAAACACTTGATCTCACCTGAAAGCGTGATTATTTCTTTTTAAGACTCAACCCAGACTGAGTATTACCTTATGCAAGCCTCTTGTGGTTCAGGCGCTGGACTAGGAGACAAGAGGAGGAAAAAAACCCCAAAACTCTAGAACAGAAGGGCTTAACAACCAATGTGGTCAACATGGTGACATGCTGGTGCATGCTTCAGTTCATTGGAGGTACATCCATGGGGGGGCAATGGCTCTTGGTGGTTCACCTGGCCCTCTACTGACAACTTGTGTTTCTGTTCAAAGGGTAATCCTGGCACCTGCCCATCTTCCGTAAAGCACATTGAAATCCTGCTTTATGCTTTGGACAGACGCTGTTATTGACTCAAAGGGATGGTTCCAACTGAGTGACAGGTGTCACTGGGGGCCCTGTGCTGGGTCCCCAAGGCTTGGGCTGCCTGTCACTCTGCCGTGCACAATGGGCAGAGTGACAGGCCCTTAACGAGAATGGCTGTAGCAGGCAGCAGTCTAATAAAAGTAATCCTATTTACAGCCTGCCTTGAGATGTTGCTTTGAGTTGAAAAGTTCACCTCTGGTGGCTTCCTGGGCTTGTCACCTTTTCTGCCATTTCCCTTGCATATAGCTCAAAGGCATGGGTTTTTATTAAATGGGACATAGAAATAACAAAGGAAAAAAAATACAAACTAAAGCACGTTCTTGAATATGGCAGGAGTCCCATCTCTTGGAGTTTAGTGGCAGCACATTTTTGTCTCCCTGTCAGAGAGACAAAGCAGTTCTTATAAACCTAATCTACAATATCACATATCCTTTGTATGTGGCTGGTATTATTATCCCCTATCCATGGGCATTCAATCCTAACTTAATTAACTTGGCAAGCAGAAGTATTGTGCTGTGGCACAGTCAGTGTCTGCTACGCTCACAAACCATCCTACCCAGCTGGGTATCAAGACTCTTTAGCTGCCTACACTTACTTTTGATCTGTGTGATATACAATAAATCCAGTCAGCAACCCCATAGAGCTTGGCTCTATATCGCCACTTTGAGGAATGGACGACTGCTTTTTTTTTTTCCTTTTCTGTAAAATTAAAAGCCTTTTCTGCTCACCAGATGAACCCAAATGAAGCCTTATTTTTCACTATTTGATTGTATTTCTTAAACCATTGTGTAGAAGATCAGAATTTGGGGACTATGAATAACCACTGGAATGGCACATTAACATTCATGCAGTAATGGCTTCAGATTTCAATTACGTAGCTGTAAAAACAGAGAAGAATCTGGTCTGACATGGTTTGGCACTCTAATGTGAATGAGAGACATTGGGATTGGTTGACTAGATTTTTAATTAAGGAAATGGGCACCCTGAACCTGACCCTTTTTTGAGGTTTGAATGATTTCCAGGAATCAGCATCTCCTCTGTTTCGTCTCTATCGATGTTTGTTCATCCTCGTCATATTCTGATCTGCCAAATTTTAAATAGAGAGAGAAGTGCTAAAATATGACAAAGATCTTACAGCATGTCTGGAAGAATAAACTCTCTCAAAAAAAAATCTTACTGTAGTCTTCTAGGCTATAGCAAATGAAGAAAAGGATCGTGTTAGATTATCAAAACTCTTAACTAAGTTACCTTATTTTCAATAAATTTAAACTAATGTTTTGATATTTTGGAAAGACTAATTGAAAAATCTTCCTAGTTTAAAAAAAAAAAAAAATTCTTCACAAAAGTCACTTTAGCAACCAAAATTTGACAATGTTCAGGTACTAAAGTAAACATTTTCAATTACAATCTCTACCACCACGTACACACATAAATTATGGGCAAGGTGAACAGTATGTAAATTTTAGATATCGTTTTTTTAGAGAAGTGCAGCATTTTTGCTACAAAATCAAGAATACTAAAAAATTGTTAACATTTTTCATTAAAAATGTATTTGTAGCTTTATATATACATATAAAATTAATTGTCAACAGATGCAGTTAAATAGTAGCACTGAGAATCAATGACATTAGGCTCTTTGTGGCATATGTGTGTCAAATAGTCACTATTTAAATCTGAATGTCCTATTCTGAGAGAAAGAGAGAGGAAAGACTGGAGAAATCTGAACAGCTACAATGTGGGGGAAGGGAGGAATTTATTTCAAAATCTTCTGTAGGACTTTGTTATGGGGCAAATTAAAATCAATACTTCTCATTCTCTGTGGCTAATGATAGCTGTGTATCATAGGTTAACTAAAGTTACAAACCAAGAGCTGTTTTTCTGTTCAGTCATGTCTGCAGGAAAAATATGTTGTACTTTAAGTGAAAGTGAATGGGTGTGTTTAGATACAGAGTTACTTTGAGATGTTAAGCTCTGCTTGGTAAATCTACATCTAAATGTTGGAAGCAGAAGAGAAAAGCCAGTCTGCCTTAGAGAGACAACTCATTATAAAAATTGCTCTTTAAACTTTTGACACCAGAACAGTTTTACAAGCTAATATTTTTAACTGAACTTAACTTTTATGGGTTCAAATTTGACTAGAAGATGTACATGTAACCTTATATCAAACTAAGATCACTAATTCCTGCAACAAAATCATTTGATTATAGAACTTGAATATCATTTCAAACATTGTAACACCTATCTGATGTAAGCCAGGTATTTCTTAAAGCTGCTTCTGGTGTCACTTTGAGCTATAAGGTCTTCTAAATATTAAAGACAAGGACAGCCTGGAGAGGGGAGCAATCTCCCATTGCTGAATGACCAAAATAGAGAATATATATGCTAAAAGTAGAAAGAAAAGGTGAATAAAAGGGGATTAAAATAGTAGATTCAAAATTGGGCTATTCTAATTAGAAATGGATTTGAACCAGACTCCAGACAAAAAGCCATTCGCACATCAGTCACTTTGGAATTTATGCATTAAGAATGCAGTGGACCAAACTTTCGTAATAGTGACAAGTTTATGTAAATACATACTTAGCAACTTCTCGGATACAATTATCTTTACTTTCTTACAACATCTGGCAGCTGAAAGCTAAAGATTAGGAAGTATGTTGGGAGTTCACTGGGGACTTTGCCACTCATGCATTCCACCAAAATTGGGGTGAACTGGGAATAACTGTGATTAGCTAGAGGTAATAATGATGCTGAAAATGAAACAGACTAAGCTGGTCCTTTTTTATTTTACTTTTTACTTGCAGAAATTCATTATTTCACAAAAACATATTAACTTAAAATGAATTCTTTTTAAAAAATTGTATGAAACCAAAACACTGAGGACAGGATCATCTTGGTTGTATTTACCTGAAGGTATGCAGCCTAAGTGTTTAAGCTCCTTTCAATAGTCAATGCTGAAAAATAAATGCTCCCAAACACACTTCGTCCTATCTTAATACAGATTTCTGAGGCTACTGATAACACCCTGAAGGTGTTGATAGGTGTTGATTTGAGGACACGTTGAGCCTAGATGATGACCTTAGGTCAAATTTAAGGAGTGATTCAGTGCATGTCTATTAATTGTGTATTCTGCTGAGTGTCCAGCTCCTTCTTCAAGTCTTTTTTCCATAAGACCTGTGTTGTATCTGCCAGCTATGCCTCAATTGGAATATATTTCTAAGGGTATTAGATTTCTATCAGTGACAGAGTGAATCCAGCTCTTACAGTGGGACTCAGATGCAGGTATCTCTGTTGAAACTTCTGAAAATAGATGCTTGAATCTACAGTTAAAGCCTCTTCCCTCCTTCTTTATACTTCAGGTGAGATGACTCTTACTTAGATGTTCAAGTTAGGTGACAAAGGCAATAAGGTATAAGAGATTTCAGTTGGGATGCTTCATGTGTGCTGAATGTTTGAGGATGAGAGCATGACTGAGAGGCTCCGCTAATCAAATGAACAAAGGATTTAGGGGTTTTTTTCCCCTTAAGTTTCTCAACTAGAAGGCTGTAGAAAGCTTCCTTTTCAGTTAACTTCCTAAGGTTTAGCTTGTAGCCTGAAGAGGTATGAAGGGAGGTACTGGTATAAAACTGTTCCTTTCTATTAAGCCCAGCTGAAAACCAATCTCACAGTCATTTGCTGTACATTTCTCCATGTCTTATATCTGGGACATTACAGCTGTCTCGGTGCACATCTGTCTGGCTGATATAGGGACAACTGAGCTGGATTGGGTCATGAACCTGGAAATAGAGGTTATTTCCAAACACAATGACAACTTCATCACACTTTCTGCTTGAAGTTGGCCGTATGTGAACTGCTGGGGATACAAAAGTTGGATAGATGCTTCCCTCTCTTTGGTGCAGGTCCTCTTTGCCTTGCTCTGTCTGTGATAAAGACATGCCCCAAGGGTCTTAGAAATTTTCCTCACACCACAACTCATGGTACTGCATTCAGCTGAGAAAGCTCAGTGAACATTGGATTAGGGCCAAGCAGTCACCAAGAAAGCACGTAATTTGACTGTCATTCTCATAGCAGTCGAGATACGGTAAGCCTGACAGCTGATTTCCTACAGGATTCTGCATTTCACTTTTTCCTACTAAGAAACAAAGCCAGAAATACTCTCTGTTTCTTTCCCCTCCCTATAAGCAATAGTCAGCATGGGTTTTTTTGGCTTGCAGGTTTGCCCCTACAGCCACGGGTTTCACCTACACAAACTTGAAGAAGTGAAAAGAAGGAAATGCAACCCTGCTGCATCTAATACAGTTATGATCTAGTCCCTCCATTGCTGCACTGGAGAAAATTAGTGTCATGGTGATGAAATCCAGCTATATCACAATTTCAAGTGATGCACTAGTAGCCATGGCAACAAGGTATTCCCTTCCAGTAAATGCCTGTAATGGTGCTTTTAAGATTGTACATCAAAGCCAAAGCATAGCGTTGAATCACCCTGGAGCAAGTACTGACTTCAAAGCAAAAAGGTCAGAACAATAGGTTATTCATAAACAGAGAATAATTCTTTTCCAATTTACAAGTTTTTCTTTAGGATATGCTCAGAGATAAAAGTGGGAGCAATATAGTGGATCTTGCACTACAGTTGTGTACTCTGAAGTTACTGTAGAACCTCCTGTACCCTCCTGGCTTCCCACGTGGCTTCTGCTACTCTCCATGGACCTGATGCTCATTGCTGTGCCTTTGAGCTCTATAACAGTCAATGTGATTTAGTTTGAGAAGGGGGTTTGCAGAACTTATAAGAATCGGAGACGGGCAAAAAATGTAAATAGATGGTCTAAGTGTTCTAGTCTAGCTAGGTATTCTGCTAGCCTTATTGTGAAATTTTAACACTACATTAAAAAGCTAGATGGTGAAAAAGCTGTTGAAGGGAAAAATAGTGCTTAGAAAAGGTTTTAAAATAAATTAAAAAAAACCCCTAAAATATACTCATGTCTGAGGAATAATGATGTTTTGCAAGGAATTTTTCACATCATTCATGCAGTAGTGAGGACTGCTACCTCTCCTGAAAACTGAAGCTCCACGTTTTGCCTTTATAAAATGATTTCTGTTAAATATAATTGCTAAAGTTACTCTATTTTCTCTGAAATATCTTATTTTCACTCCCATACGTTTACAATGTGGTATCCTTTATTGTGTAGTGAGTGTAATGACCAGGTCAGGACACTAACGCTTCAGAGGATTTTAATTAACAGTAACTGTGGAGAACATAATGAACTCGCAACAGGTAATATTTGACTGAATATCTGAAATGGCTTACTAAGAGGTCCAAGTTTTTTTGTGATTAAACTCCTTATGTGGCAGATATTGCAAATACAGAGATTGTCCTTTAGCTGTATGTGCATATGTATGTGCGTGTGAGATAAAACCTAGCACAATTCAGAGTTAGGGGCATATGAGTAATTGGAAGATTTAATAATTACTGTTTTAATCGCTGGAGCATGAATTTTAAGATCTCTTCCAACATTTGGAAACATTATGTCAACTCTTTAGAAACTAAATAACTTGGAAAACCCATAAGCGTTTAGTAATAGAGGCTGCCAGACTATTGGGTTACTTATGTTTCTTGTCAATTTGCTGTAGGAAGCGATTTTGAATTAGCCATGTCTTGGTAAAGACTGTTTTCTTCCTTTGTCTGGATCATACCACTATTAAGACCAATGAAGGGATGATGGCAGTTTTGGTGCATGTGGGGAAGAAGTTAAAAATCACACACAAAAAAAAAGCCAGTAGCAACAATAGACCTGAACATAAATCTGAAGCTTATGTCTTTAGATGATGAAAGAATTGAAAATTAAGTTAGAATGGTGTATATCTTATCAATGAATGTGAGATGGAACTTTCTAACAGCTACATCTCGTACAATCTCAGGTCTCCAAAGCCAATGTACTCAAAAGAAGTGACATGAGAAGCCTGTAGCTCAAAATACAACGAAGAATAAAAGCCGAGTATCAGTTACTCACTGGTCATGGCAAACAGCTGAGGTTTTTCCCTTCAGCTTTTCAGCACCATTCTTTTCTTATTCAGCTCCACTCTCTAAACCCTCCTTGCCATATCACATCTACTGCATCACACGGCTGCTGAAAGCTTAGTTCAGAGTGAAGCTTGTGTTCACTGCTGACTAATTCTATCAGGTTTCTGTGGAGTTTTTCTTGCATGTGTGTGTTTTTCTTAACTAGACGAGATGAGAACACAATTGATTTTTCCAAAGGTTAATACTTCTCACTGCTAAGTCACCAAACCTATTTAAACAAAAATAAAAATTATGTACCGTTTGAACTATTTAACCAATCTTTTTCAAGATGGCAAATTATATGTTGAGAATACAGACATTCATCTTTGTAAAAGCTTTCATTCAAAGCAAATCATGTGCTATTTGGTACTACTCAAAATTGTGGTTGTTTTACCCATAGGAATGTTGATAACTATAGTCCAATAATTATATACTTATACTGCTGTTTGTCTGCTTCTCATTTGAGAAACACAGCTTAATTAGAATTCCAAGTGTAATCCGTTTGTTTCATGGAAAAATCTGCCAAGCGCAAGATCTGACATTCAAAACAAAATCAATACTTTTGTAGAACATTTAAACATTGCAGGTAATATCACAGGACCGAAGTAATTTGCATCATGTAGTAAAGCTCTAATTAAAGATGCGACAGGAGTAAGAATTGTATTTCTTCATTATTCGGTCTGTGCTTTACTGTTTGGTTCATACAAGGCTATTGATTAAATGTTCATGTTTATTATAGTTCTCCCCCCTCTAGTCATGAGTGTGAGAAATGAGAGTTAGGGTAGATGAAAAATATTCAGTCCTGGTCAGGTATAAGAGACACTCAAGGTCAGATGCAGATAAGGAGAAGCAAGGAAATGGAAGGTTTTTGTTTAGTTAGTGGTGAGCTGTAGATTAATCTTTTTTCTTTTTTTCTTTTTTTTTCTTCCCTGCCCCCCCCCCCCCTCCAAGAAATACCCCTGAATTTCTCTTAAGGCAGTCGGGTATCAGTGTTGTTCTTATCTGTTTAAAAAGTGTTAGATTTGATGAGCTCATAATATCTGGATCTAAAAGTTTCTCTAGCCTCTGAACTGAATTCTTAAGGCCAAACTGTGAAAGCTCATTTAGATGCCAAGATACCTCACTCCAGTTATAAAATTATTTCTTCCAGAGGAGCAATTCACAAATTAAAACGTAATTCAATATTGACTTAAAAGGGTGGCAGAGACTTACAAAAAAGTCATGTTGTCCACCTTCCTGCCTTAACAAGGATGTTTGCCAAACTTCTTAAAGATTTCCAGTGCAGGAATTCAGTAACCTCTGGAGCTCCAGTGATTCATTTGCTGTTAAAGACTTTCATCATGTTTCCTCTCTGTGGTTGAAACCGTATTTCTCAGCTGTTCTACCTTGGACATGGAGCACATATTGTTCCCTTTCTCACGGCTGCATTTTTAATGTATTTGAAGCCAATTATCCTGTTGTTACCAAACATTTGCTGGAATCTGCCTCTCAGTCCTGGGTTCATAACCTTTGGGAATCTGAGACCTATATTTTAGAGGTCTAGTTGCCAAGTGGAGGTGGGTAAACCCATCCAGAAAAGTTTTGAATCTTAAGTGGAATGAATCAAGCTAAGCTGGATGAAGTTCTTTTGCTTTAGAAGGCTTTAAAGCCTTTATTCCATGTGGCAATAAAATTCTGAAGAGATACAGGTAGGAATAATAGAGAAAATACAGTTCCATAGGTCATCTTCCAGTTGTCTGCAGCTGAAAGTCAAGAAATGAACAAGTAAGCCCTGGGGCACCTTAAATAATTTTGAAGAGGTCAGGTATCAACCTTAGAGCTAAGCCCATTTGTTTCAAAAGGAGCTGAATGGCTATTTCAGAGGGAAGAGCTGAAAAGAAGGATAAATACACTGTCAGCAATAGAAGAGAGAAAAAAGAGTTTCTTTCATTGGACTTTCACAGGATTTAGAGGCTGAAGTCTTACCACCCCTGGTTAACATGGAAGAATACCCAGAGAAAAAACTGCAGCAGGATCAGTCCTCTGGTTACTGTTTTCTAGAATACCTGTCTACACCCATAACAGAAAATATAAGCCGCGCTTGAAGTGTAAATGTTAAGGATTTTATTTAGTAACCCTCACCTAGATGTCTTCTATGATCTGAAATAGTCCAGTGTTATCTGGTCTCCAGCTGTTGCTCCAGACATGCACAATCTCCCTCAGGTCCTGTATGAGATCTGCCAGTGCCACCTGGATAATTCGGATACCCAAAGTTATCTCAAATGGTCCTAGGTCCCCTAAGTATGGGCAACCAAAAGAAATCTTAAGTCAGTGGTAAAACTCTGCATGCTTTAAGAGATGGCCAAACAAGAGTCAAAAACCATGTGAAGACATTAAGGTCCAATCCCAAAAGCAGTATAGCTGCATCAGCATAACATTACAAGGATAATTTGCTTTAGCTTGCAGCAAAGAAAGCCTACTTCAGAATAACTTGTCGGTGTTAGCCTGGGGTTTCTGCACTGGTGGTGGGCACACAGCCAGTAGGGCTAACCAGATTAAGGAAGGCTTGATAGGAATATGTAGAAACATACTTTGAATAAGAAGAACAAGAAATGTTCTGGAACACATGTATTTATGTGCATCTTAATGAAGTTTTAAGACAAGGAAACCTGTAGAGATGAATCTGTCCCAGTTCTAAAGTCTTAGAAAAATTTCTAAAAAAAAAAAAAAAAAGTTGACCCTGAAAAGCCCGATTTTCTGGAATTCCATTATGTTTCTTGATGGGTTTCAACAATGTTTGAATGGATATTAATGCAATTGCTACATGCATATCTGTTATTATACAGATTCACTGGGAAGAAATCTTGCTAAGCTGTTTCTACAGCACCTTGTACAGCGATGTTCTACTTCAACATCATTTTTTCTAATTGGATTGCAATAAAAATGATAAATTCAAGTATTTCTACAATTTCCATGCTATCACTGATCTTGTTTTCTTTTACTTCCATTTGAAATGTGAGGATGATAAAGCGTACAGATGAAATTTTCTTCAATATCTTTAAAGAAAGTATCCTTAATAGCAGTGTATTTAAGGAAAGTGCAGTATTTAAGGAAGGTGCTCTATCAAAAGAGGCATCTCAGAAAAAGACAGATTTGCTTATGAGATAACTGGGCAAATGGTGATAAAGGCTGCTATTCTTTCAAAGGAAGTGAGGATAAAAAGTGAAATAACACTAAGATTTTCTTGCTAGCAGAGGTAATATTTGATAATAAAATCAGAGAATATGGAGCTTTGGGAGTTTGATTTTTAGGGTTCTTTTTGTAAAAGATGAAATTATATAAGAATGAATATTACGGAACAGCTTTCTGGAATATATTTGCTGATAATGGAAATAAGGCTGGCCTATTCACTGAGGTTATGCACTGAACAGTTCTGCACTGTATTAAAAATTACTGAGTCTTTCAGAAGTAAGCTAATGCACTGCATGTAGCCATTCAGGTTCTCTTAACCATTAAACTAAATAGAATACTATTTCATGCATGATTTCATTCAGTTAGATGAAGAATGCAGCAGTGGGTCCGAAGAGGTAATGGGTAAGAGTGGAAGTTTAAATAAATAAATATTTCCTTTCGTTGGGAGGCATTTCCCTGTGATTTCAAATGCCTTATTAAGAGATCTTTATGGATACCCCACTAATGTGTGCCAAAAATGTTAACAGATGATTCTGTCCTCTATGTTGATAACACAGCTGATTGTATCCCCGCTGGGAGGAAAGAAAGAGATTTTAATCGGCTACTGATGAACCTGAATTCTTTCTTACAGTAAATTCTTTGTTTCCCTGAAAACACTAGGTTGGGGCATCCAGTCAGGATGGATCCCACTGCAACAAATAGCAAACTTAAAATACGGTTTACCTGAAGCTAGCTGTCATCTTTCCATTTTATTGATATCTCTTTTTGGATACTGAAGTGTGTGATTCATTGCATGCAAATCTAATGGGGCTGCTTCACTGCTTCAGTAACGGAAAATTAGTGCTGTGCTGAAACACTGCGTAGATCTAGGTGATGCCTACTAGTTCTAGACTGAATTACTCTCTAGTTTATGCTGCTCACCTAGATTATGATGTTTCTCTGTTATACAACTGTGAGGGACGAAATAGTTAAACATTTGTCTCAAAGTTTGCCCACAAGAAGTTAACAGACTCCTCTAAGAAACTGTGCGCCAGCCTGCACAACCACAGGGACAACGGCAGGGGTCACGGCGGCACCCTGCTCGGTGTGGACGGCCGGCTGTGGGCGTGTGCACGCGGACGGCGCGTGGGACCCCAGACGTGGCGGGAGAACTCAGACGTGCCGTTGCCCCGAGCAAGCAGGGTGCAAAAGGGAGTTCTGCGCAAGCGCGGAGTTGTTGCCTCAGGCACGCAGCCTATAAAAGGCCACCGCTCGAAGACTCTGTGGGCGAACCTCGCCACCACCGAGAACTGCAGGGGTGAACCCCCCACCACCAAAAACCCTGGGGGCGAATCCGCCACCACTGAAGACTCCGTGGACGGTCCCACACCACTGAAGACCCCCGGAACGCCGCGGATCCATGGTGGTGACTAGCTGTGCTTTCCTATCCCGAACTCTTGCTTTATCTTCCTTTCTTTCCTCCCTTTCTTTCTTTCCTATCGCTCCTCCTCTTTTTTTCGAGAGTGCACACGTGATTAATAAACGGGTGGACGCACGACATCTGACCTCGTTTGCGTCTTAATCTCTCTCGAAGGGATCGAACTTGAAAATGAGAGGTTGGTCTAGCCGCCCCTAGCCTCCCAGATTCGTCTGAGGTCGGTTGGAAAGTCAGGGGGCCTTCCTCTCATCCAAATCGGATCCTAACAACAACTCTTCTAATTGCTCCCTTTTTCTGCCACTGAGCTTGCAAGCGTAGCTGTTCTGCTCAGTGGTTATGGAATAATACACAACTGAATTATGAAGAAACTCCTAAATTTCATTCAGGTTTCTTGCTTAGTTTTTTTCTCCAATCAGTATTCCTTATAACTTTCCTCTGTTCTGGGAAAACAGACCCTTTGAATCACTAAGTACTTGTGAATATTGGTTTCTGTTTGTTCATATGAGGAGTAATTTAAATATGTTTTATTTTTTCCTGACAATCAACAACTTCCATACATGCTTAATTTCTCCTTAGTCACCATAATAACTTCCCCAGTACTTATCTCGTGAGGGGAGGGAAATACACTTCTTAAAATGTTTTTGCTGGAGCTATTGCATCAAATGCAGTTTGTAAAGATAGAACATATTTAAATTTAAAAATAGCTTGGGGAAAGGTAACATAGGAGGTAGGCTAGCATGTAACTCACCAGGTCAACTGCCAGAAATTCCCCTGGCTGATGAATTGTGGGCTTTAGTGTCAAATGAGCTATGCTATGTCCCTTTTTCTGGTATCAATACTTCATGGTTTATAGTAAAGTTAGGTACATCCATGTGAATTGCACAGAAAATTTCTGGAAGGTTAGGGACTGGGCCTGGGGATTTTAGTGAAGGTTATACCATGCTAATTCATTCTTTAGTGTTGGGCAAGGAGAAGAGTCAAATCCACATGTAGCAATTGCACTACACACATGCAGGAAATCATTCCTGAGTTGAACAGTCTGGCTGCAATTTTAAAAGCACGAATAATTTTCTGGAGTTACATTCAAATAAGGCATATTGATGTTCAGTAGCAGTAAAAAAGGCTTAGCATGAACACTTGTAGAATTTTATGAGACTGACTTTGTATCATAATGCTTTTAAATCATCTCAGAAAAGGAATTTTGAAGTATACTATAAAGAATCCTTAACGAGAAAGCTTTAATGTATTATACATATGATGGTATTAGTGGTAAGCCCCGGTGTCTTTCCTTGCAAATTTAGAACATTCCTGAGAAGCCTTCAACAGAGTATGCCACCTCTAAGTTTCTCAAGTTACATCAAAATTTTAAGAAACATCACAGTTAACACAAACACCTGTCCCCACTATCTGACTCACAGACTCTTTTTACTATTTTTGCAACTGTACTCTTTATTAGTATTTTGCAGCAATAAACTCTTTCTATTCATAAAGGTTCATATCGATCCCTTCTTAACCCTTTAAGGACTTTTCTAGTGATAAATTTCTGCCCAGCTAATCCTGGTACACTCCCCTAGGCACTGGAACTGAAACAGCATATAGAGAAAATTGGTGTCCAATGTATCGCTGGCATGGTGGTACAAGACTTGCTGAAACTTGTCAGCATCTTTGATCTCTGTTTTTAATTTGTGGCTATACTTATTATAGTTAGAGCAGAAAGCTTTGCATTCCCTTTAAAAAGCTTGGCACAGCATCACTTTATGTACAGCACAGAATTTATAGTTTACTGAGATTGGCAAAGGTTTTCTGCTCTCATTTCCTTTTGTACTTGAGGTATTATCAAATCATTTAAGCAAAATTCCCATAGAGCATTCATGCACTTTACAGAGCAGCAGGGCAATATAACAGAGCAATACTATTGAAGATAGCCCTACAAATTAGAAGAAAATGTGATCAGTTGGCCTTGAGAGTCCATTTAGATGAGGGCAATGAGATGGTCTTTATTTCTTTAGAGAGGCTAATCTACAAATAAATGACTGCAAAAAGAGAGAAACTATTCAATGTGTGGTTTCTGGGGAGCTGCTGGAATATGTATGAGCTGACAGTGGAGGATCACTATGTGATGGCTGATCGGAAATGAGCAAGACAATAAGACAAGAAGAAGATGGATTGCAAAGTCTATTGAATGGTAACATGTAGAGTTGTGCTGTCCCTGCAGCACTGACTATCTTGCACCATTTACAGATCTGTGTAAGAGTTGTGTAAGAATGGGAGGTACTTAGTTCCTCTAAATCCATTAAGCAATGTGCTCTGGAAAAGGAGGAAAACCAGACCGGCAGGATGTTTAAGGATGATCTACGAATCCTAGTCCCTGGCTACAAAGAAAAGGCACTTCTAAAAGGCACTAGCCCTTTATAAGGAAAGGAAGGCTTTCTAGATACCAGTGGGAGCACAAGATTAGAGGCTGGATTCTGAGCAGGTGCAAATCTCTCTAAAATTCCCTCTGGGCACGTTTGCTGAAAGATTAACTATTTTAAAAAATATCAGCAAACTAATACAATTGCTTTTAATGCTGATCAATGATTTCTTCACTCAGAAGCCTAAGTAGATGCAGGTACAAAATGTTAAATTGTACTTTCTGCTGCACTTGTACAAAGGTTACTTAATGCACAGCAAGAATATTTATTCTCTGCTAAATCAGTTTCATTCACTGACTATATTTCTGATACTGTGCCTCCTTCCTTTTTTACATACCGAGTTGCCTGTAGTAATCTTTTACCCTTGATCTTGTAAACTTCTGGGTAGAGAACATCTTACTCTTCTGAGCTGTACAGCATCTGTCACCAGAAGGCCCAGGGCAACTGATATTTTGTTTGCTTTGTTTTGTATGCAAACTTGAACCAGTTACCATCAGTCTTTTTCAGGGAAAAGGAAAACATCTTATGTATAAATCCAGGAATTTATTGTTGGTATAACTGAAAATTTAACAGTCTAATCCAAATTATTATTAGTCCAGATGTGATTATAACAGAAAGGAATAATATTACAGAAAGAGTCTCTGTATGAACAAAACTGCCTTTTGCATCTATGTACTTAAAAACTACAATTGTACCACACAAATACAAAGTAAAACAGTGACCTGTTGTTAGAAAACACTCGGTTTCAGCTAAAGTAGCTAAGACAAAGCCTCAGGCAAGTGAACACAAATTCAGACAAAATCAGCCTGACAAGCCTTGCTCCTGAGACCTTACAAACTCAGTACAAAGCCTCTTAGTAGCAATAGCAATACTGTATTTACTGGGCTGCAGCACTAAAAACTGATATTCATAATAACTCCATGAACTGTTTTATTATGTCAAGCTTTCAGGAGGACAGCATCAAAAATTGCAGTTGTACAGTTTTAAAATTTTTATGACTTCTGAAATAGACATGAGAAATCCTGGGGAAAAACCCATCTGTCATCTGTCAGAAGGAAGAGAGGAAAAACTGGAGCCATATAGCCCAGTAAATCTGACCTGATCAAGGACATTCCCCAGTTCTGTCCTATGGTCAATTCTTCCTGGGGCAGAATATTTTCCTCTCTGGACAGCTGTTCCTTTGCATGTGATTGCCTGCAGCATTTGCCTCCAGGCCTTTGCCTAGAGGTTCCTTGTCTTGGGCAACTTTGTTCATGTAGCTGTTGCCTCAGGGACACTATGAGGATAAATTTATTACGACTTGTAAAGCATTCAGATGATATAATAAGAAAGGCCAGATAAAAGTCTGTTGTGGTTTAGCCCCAGTCAGCAAGTGAGCACCACACAGTTGCTCGTTCACCCTCCCCCTCCCTGGTGGGATGGGGGAGAGAATCGGAAGGGCAAAAGAGAACTCGTGGGTTGAGATAAAAACAGTTTAATAATTGAAATAAAATAATAATAATGATGATAGTAATAAAATTGCAATGAAAAGGAGAACAAGAGAGAGAAACAAAACCCAGGGAAAAGAAAAACAAGTGATGCAATCGCTCACCACCCGCTGGCTGATGCCCAGCCAGTCCCCGACCAACTATCGCTGCCCCCCGGCCAATTCCCCCAGTTTATATACTGAGCATGACGTCATATGGTATGGAATAGCCCTTTGGTCAGTTTGGATCAACTATCTTGGCTGTGCCCCCTCCCAACTTCTTGTGCACCTGGCAGAGCATGGGAAGCTGAAAAAGAAAGTCCTTGACTAGCCTAAGCACTACTTAGCAACAACTAAAACATCAGTGTGTTATCAGCATTCTTCTCCTACTAAATCCAAAACACAGCACTATGCCAGCTACTAGGAAGAAAATTAACTCTAACCCAGCCAAAACCAGGACAAAGTCTTAACAAAAAATTCAAGCAGGATACAACAGGGCTATGGAATCAGCTTTCTAGAGTATGTTTGTGAGAGATAGAGCTTGTGGTTCCCTGAATTACTCACCATTAGAATATGCCACTTTATAATCAGTTCTGTAGACTGTCAATTGAGTAGTTAAATGCTTTGGGGACAGTATCATAACTAATCAGGGAATCATTTATTTACAAATAGTTTTCTCCTCTTGAGCAGCTGCAATCTTGATTGATCTGAGGCTCTCCATCAGATAGCGAGATAAACCTACATTCATTATGTGTTGCTCCAAAGCCTGCTGAAGTCAATGAATCTCTTAATTGACTTCCTTGGGCTTTGGAATAGCCTCTGTTTCTGTAATCTCTAGAAGCTGTCCAGAGACACCATTTGTAACTTTTTGCCTCTATTACTCATCAACAAGAAAGAGGAGAATCATTGAGAAACTTTTCAGTTTCTCATTGTGCACAAACCCAACTGAGAAATAATATTGTCTGGGGAATACTGGAGACCTAACTGGAGATGAAAACATGTACATCTCAAGGGGCAACGGAAGAACAAGGCCAGTGTGAATTATCAAGGATGAAACAGCAAATAACTTGGTGAAGCTGAGGAACAAAATTATTTTTATGAAAACATGTGCAGCCCTAGACTGTCAAACAGGTAGGTACCAGATGTGACACAGATGACATCACACATTGGAAGTAGTGGGTTTTTTACATTAATTATCATTTTCTGATCTAATAATCACACAAAGATCCTTTCTGTCTCTGTGTCCTCTAACTTCTTTTCTTTGAGCCATCTTTTATCCTTATCTTGTAAGTTTATTATTATTTTATTACTCTTTTTTTAGGCATGAAGGAGTTGCTGTTTTTTTCCTACTTCTTTTATGAATTTTTGTAGATATTTCTATTCATGAAATGGGGACTTTGCTGAGGAGATGACTACTTGATCTTAAACAAGTTGAATAAGGAAAAGTATTTACAGAATATCACAGCAAGATGAGGAAACGTTAAGTACGAAAATAACAAAATTTCATCCTGGAATGGATGCAGGTTATAAAAGGTTATAGCACTTTGGAAATCAAGTAGATGGACTCATGCCATCATGCACAATGAACGGATCAGGGCCATGACGGAAAATTTATTTTCTCAAAAAAGAAAGAAGTTCTGTGAACATTGGCTTAGATGTATGGATAATCTTTAACCTCATAGACCTTGAAAGCACATTTTGCAACCTAATTTCCTTTCTGATTTGTATGCATAAGATGTTTTGAGAGGTTATTCAGTGCTGGTCATTGTCTTATTCTTTGGAATTAAACGTTATGCTTTCAATATTACATGTCACTACTGGATGGGACAGATCTTCTCAGGCCTTATATAGCTGGTGGTTGAAGCCTAAAATTTTTCCAGGCATGGAAGAAATTAATCCTGTGAGCTACCTTATAACTTTCCAGTGATTCTGCTCATAGACCTCAATTGCTACAAATGAGAAGGAAGGATTTTTCACTCACAGTTCAGTGGAATGATATATGTGCCTGCAGAGATGAAAAATTGCTAGCTTGGTCTTGGCAGACATTAATAATGAGGAAGAAGATATCTAAAACATTAGGTGCTTATTAGTCTCAGAACTGTAAGATCCAGCTATATTAACTCCTTCTGGTGACCACTACTAATTATGCCATTACCTAGTTCCAGTAACACCACGGTGACTGCTCCCATCTGACATTTTCCGATATGCAGCTGGGTGAACTGTTTACTTAAAAGAAGTTTATTAATCATAAGCTATTCAGAGCAGTTTCAATTTTGCTTTTAGTTGATCATGTCTAATCCTTACTAAACTTAATAAAAGATGGACTTTGTAACAGAAAAATAAAGGCTTTAGAAATTGTAACCTCAGTAAAGAAATATCAGTACAATTAGGATAACTTCTGAATCTTCTGTCATATTTGAGGTGTTCTAAAGTTAAAAGTGCTAAAACCGTGAGGAAGAAGATAGTGCAGGAAAAGGGGCTCTGAACTTCTTTAATATATTATTAGATCTTAAGTGGGGATGACTGAGGAGGAGGCAGAAGGTATCAATCAAACCCCTTATATTTTTGAGATTAGACAAATCAAATAAGATGAAATCCAGCGATACTTCAAATTAAGATGCTATGGGTTATGAGCTCTTGGCAAAGCGTTTTTTTCTTAATAACTGACTATGTGGGAGGTCCTAGAGAAGTAAAGGCCTCACCCCCACCTTTTTTTTAAACAAGTTATTCAGTTGTATAGGCTAGAGACACTTCCAGCTTGTATGAGAAACGCTCACTTTTATGTTGCACCAACTGATTTGTTCATAATCTTTTGTTCATATCTTAGTATTTTGGAATGCAATGAGAACAAATTTTTTTCACTGGGCAGTTATACACTGAAACATGCAAGATCCTTCCTCATATTTCATCATTTTGTTGCACATATATCCAAATCTTCTCATCTCAAAGCTAGGTATAAACTTAACTGAAATACTGTTGCTATGTGGATCCAAACAAATCATTTACAAAGGTTTTGTATTTAGCAGTTGGTAGTTATGAAATGATTGTGTATTTGGTGCTGCTGTTATGCTGCTGTTAGTTACTACACATTGTTATTTAAATTCAGTTAATCTTAGAAGCTGTAACTTTAAAGATCCTATTAACTTTGGAGAAAACATCTCTATTCAGCACCTGAAGGAAAATATCTCCAAAATTTAAGGTTCTCGGCTCTCATACAGGTTGCTTACTTCATGAATCTTTAAATAAATGTCAAAGGGTTTGAGCAAACAATTTAATACGTGATCTCCTATTCAAGTAAGAAAAAAGGCTGATCATGGGTTGTTGATTTTAAATTCACATTATCTGAGGTTGTCCAGGTTTTAAATTCAGCTGATACTTAAATATACTTGAAACTTGATCCAAACATGTACCTAAGAAGGTAGGGTTGAGTATGCATGGTAGCTTTGTATGATCTGAAGTACCCTTTGGTCCATCTCCCTCTATTGGCTGAGAGAGGAAAGAAATAGTGGCCATAATCACAGATTAAGCATTTTGATCAGGTATTTTAAATTATTAGATGAATTAATGGAAAAAATATTTTGAGATACATGCTTGGCTACAAGGGAGAGCAATTTGTTAAGAATTCTTTCTTGTTAGGAGATAGGAGATTGGGAATGCTTATATACAAAGTACCAAAACAGTCTTCATCACAAAGATCACTATTATGATAAATGGACCTGATACATGGATGGAAAGCCAGATACCTGGTTAACTCTAACCTTTCATATCAGCTGAATTAACTTCCATGTCTTCCTGGAAGGTCTTTTCAGAGTCATCATTTTTATTCTAGTCAGGATTCATTTAACCTAATGTGCTGATTTTGGCTGGGATAGAGTTAATTTCCTTCATAGTAGCTGCTATGGGGCTGTGTTTTGGATTTGTGCTGTAAACAGTGTTGGTAACGCAGGGATGTTTTAGTTACTGCTGAGCAGTGCTTACACAGAGTCAAGGCCTTTTCTGCTTCTCACCCCAACCCACCAGCAAGCAGGCTGGGGGTGCACAAGAAGGTGGGAGGGGACACAGCCGGGACAGCTGATCCTAACTGACCAAAGGGATGTTCCATACCGTATGACGTCATGTTCAGCATATAAAGCTGGGGGAAGAAGAAGGAAGGGGGGAATGTTAGGAGTGATGGCGTTTGTCTTCCCAATTAACCGTTATGTGTGATGGAGCCCTGCTTTCCTGGAGATGGCTGAACACCTGCCTGCCCATGGGAAGTAGTGAATGAATTCCTTGTTTTGCTTTGCTCGTGTGCACGGCTTTTGCTTTCCCTCTTAAACTGTCTTTATCTCAACTCAGGAGTTTTCTCACTTTTACCCTTTTGATTCTTTCCCCCATCCCACCAAGATGGGGAGTGAGCGAGCAGCTGTGTGGTGCTTAGTTGCTGGCTGGAGTTAAACCATAACACCTAATTTTAGCTACATGAAGAAGGTTTAGCTAAATATCTAGTCTTCCTCTATAGTCAGTGGAAAGACAGAGATGCATTTCTAGGATACAATTCATTAAGATTGAGATGCTTTGTCCACTTGTGTTACCTATCTCTGGAAAACCTATTCCATGGTTTAATTCTGTGACAAAGCTAGACTGATTCTCTAAGATTTAGAAAGCCAAATAAATTCCCCTTAAGTTAACGTGACCACTTATAATACCATGTTAAAAGTGGTATTTTTTTAAATAATAGAGGCAAAACTGTTGTGGTATGGAGCTACTTGTGATATTAAGAAAGTGAATTAAAAAGTCCATTGCATTTTCACATAAACCCACATTGTCTCAGAACTTCCTTGTGAAAACCCATTTATCTGTCTCCTGTTATTTCCTCTTACTTGTTACATTTCAGATTCTCAAGGACAAGATTGCCATTTGTCTTTTGTTTATAAAGTAGCTGCCACAACTCACTCATGATTTAAAACTTCCCATGGTGTCATCATCAAAATAATGATAACTCTAGAAATCATAATCTCTGAAAATTTTTCTGATAATTGTTTTCCCTTTCCTTTGTTTCTTGCAACTAAAGCTAAATCTGTGCTTTTACATGTGAAAATTTATTCATATCTGATGCATTTTTCAGTCTGTTGCATAGCTTGTACTCCTCTTTTTCTGATGAGAATGACAAAGGCTGTGAATAGAAAGTTGTAAAGGAACTCGTATGATAGAAGGGAAACATTTCTGAAGTCTAGGTGGGGAGGATGTATAAGTGATAAACTGCCAGTTTCACGCTTTCTCTGGCAACCTACGTTACCTTTTTCCCCCTAATACTACACCACCATTGAGTAGGTCTCTGACACAATGACTGCATTATCCACTGATGGAATAAGCAGCTATTATTGGCCCATGTTGCTGCATTTGACAAGGGGCAGCCATAATTTTACTTTGTGTGTGCATTTCACCTGCAGCCTTTCTGAAAGCACTCATCTGTATGCAGCGAGGCTGAGAGCCAGGCAAGCACACGTTCTGCCCCTGTCCACGGCATGTCACAATGGCAGCACCTAGGAAATGCATTAATATTTATGGGAATGGAACAAAGAAATCAAAGCGTCTCTGTCTGCCTCTGTCAATTTATTCCTCTTTTTATAAATTTAATTTTGGAACTTTTGGAGGGATAGACCCTGCACCAGCTACAGTGAGACAGGAATGCACATGTATGGTATTTAACTGTAATTGAGAAACTTCATGCTGATTTTTCTTCAGTGAGTTTGTAATTCCCTCCACCTTTTTAAAATTTAACACTTTTTAATCTCTCTTCCAATGGAAAGGCATTTAATAAGCACTTCCCCTCATTAAGCACCTCTGTTTTTTATTTGGGAGGTATAATGATACCCTTTTTCTCCTAAAGTCCAGACATCAGCTGGGCAGAACCACAATATCAGAGTCCATATATATGCAATGCCAACTTCATGCATGAAATCATCCCAAACGTTCACAGTAACTCATATTTCCCCTTCCTGCACCAAGAAGTACAGAATGACCGAGAGGTTTGTGCATTTGTTAGTGCTCTGGATACTTCCTCTAGCACCCTACTCACTGCTGTGTTCTCTGCAGCAGAGGCTGGAGGTGAGATGCCTCCTGGGGGTAGATGGAATTAATACAATTCCCACTAAGGGATGTCTGAGGCATCATCTAACAACTAAACTGTGCAGTGCTGTAGCTTTTCCCATCTGAGCACTTTCAAGTACTATTTTTTTTTTTTTGTAAGGTAATCTGTCACACAGTTAAGGCTTTGACCTCCTTGTGCTCTCTGGGATCTGAGTGGCTAATGAATCACCAAAACTCTTGAAGGTGAGCAAGCAGTCTCCTGTAGACAGCTGCGCTGCCATAACAGGCAAAATGATGTTTCCTACGTAAGGAATGACTTGCCTTCCCAGTAAATGGATTGAGATTTTAGAAATTGGGTTAATGTACTTTGCCATGTCTGTGTGCTACTGAGTCCCTTTCTGCCCTATGTTTTGTCAAGGGTAAATTCTGTAAAGCAGGGACTGTCTCTTGACATGTTACAGCTGCAGTGTATTAAAGTAAAAGACTTTCAGTAAAGGCTTCTAGTGAAATAACGAAGAATAACTTGTTAGAAACTGGGAGAGGTGTGGCCCACCCATAATCAAAGAGGGGCAGACAGGCATCAAAATATCTCTTCCCAAAAATGTGGCCATTTTCTCACACTCAGTCTTGCAAAGAGGCACGATGCTCACACTGCATCTTGTGATGACAACTCCTATATCCTTTTGCAGCTTCTTGTGGGAAGGGACTGGTCACAGCAGGATGTGCTGCTTGTACGCTCTTGGCTGTCATATAGAGTGGAAACTTTCCTATGGCTTGGAGTATGGGAAGAGAAGCTGGAGGAGTAGCCAGAGCTGAGGTAGGGGAGCAGGAACTGGGGCCAAGGAAGGGAGTACAACCCATTGCCAAGACCCTGCCTCTGTGCCTGGAGATCAAAATCTATTTCAGCAGTCTCCTGGTCAGGTACCTTTCAAAGCTGTGCTAGGGGAGGTTTAGACTGGACATTGGGAAGCATTTCTTTACTGAGAGGGTGGTCAAACCCTGGAACAGGCTTCCTAGAGAGGTGGTCACTGCCCCGAGCCTGTCAGTGTTTGAGGCATTTGAACAATGACTTTAATAACATGCTTTAACTTTTGGTCAGCCCTGAAGTGGTCAGGCAGTTGGACTAGATGATTGTTGCAGGTCCCTTCCAACTGAAATATTTTATTCTATTCTTACTTCCCTCTTTACTTGAGTTGAACCATTCAGTTATTCCCAAGGCCTTGTAAAAGGCATAATTTTCTGCTTTCTGTAGGAAATGTCTAATCTTTCAGCCCAGACACTTCCAGGTGCTCTCTCAAGCTGCAAGTCTCTTCCAAATCAAACTGCCTGTGCTAGTCAAGGGATTATTGAAAAAGGGGTTTGCGTGATTCATAAATGAAGAATTCAGTCCTTGACTGCTTGTTGTCAAGACTGCTGTGACAACAAAAGGCTCAGCGACATTATGGTCCTAGAGCTGTTAGCCTCATCTCCCCTGAACTGCTTGACTTCATCTGAGAAATTTCACTTTTAATGCATGCATGCACATTACTCCTTCAGCTCCATTCACTAGCATTTGGGTTTCAGCCTGACTTCAATTTGTGCTATATAGTTTACCGTTTCAGCTGTACAAATTCTTCTTGAAAGCTTATCAGCCTAGTTACAAAATCTACTGTACCCCAGCTTCATGATAAAAGGACAGAAAAAATGTAAACACAATTTTCCACCCCTTGTGCATATAACAGACCTGAATGATTAATAGTTCACAGTGACACAGTGGGTATTTTTAGAGAATAAAAGGAAAGGCAAACTAGCTGAGCTTTTTAAGGAGAGGCCACCTTCCACACTGAGATGTATTGATAAGAATCATAAAGCCTTGATCTTTTCAGATGCTCACAACCAGCTTTGCTTTGCTAAAATATCTCGTTTATCATTTAACAGTCCTCTGACGCCAATGCCTGCTCATGCGTCCCGTTTATGTCTTTAGCTAAATGTAAAACCTGTTGGCCAACAGCTTGGTATGGCTGGATTTCACCTGTCCCAACAGATCTGCTGAAAGCAGAGGAAGAGTGAGCTGCTCAGGGGTTGTTTCCATGAAACACCTCTAAGATTTGGAGCAAAAAATCTGCATGTAAACATGTATTTTAATTATGGATAACACCCAGTGACATGAACCTGCTTCTAATTTGCTACAATCACATGAATAAGTAATTCAATAATAATGCTCTCAGCAGCAATTCGGGCTTAAATGGCTCCTGGGGAATAAACTTGGTTCATCTCCTTTTTGGGGTCGCTAGCTCAATACTCTAATGTTGTCAGCTTTACTTCCTAAAGATCAGTCTTCCCCGAGACTAGTCTGTGTCTGTTGTTTTGGAAAGATAAGAAAATAAGAAATCAGTGTCACAGCTTCCATGACGATTTAATTCTGTTACTTACATGTCAACATAATGTTCTTTTTTAAAAAAAAAAGGAATTACAAACATAGCAAATTGTGTCTATGGCTCCACACACTCATTTGGTAGCCCTGGGCAATAGTCATTTAACTTGTTTACCACATGAAGTTGCTTTGCTTTCTCTACTGTTTTTCTGATTTAAGACAGTAAACATCCCAAAATTTAATATTGGAGCAAGCTTATTTTAATTTGCAAAGCCAGACACTGGAAGAAGGAGCTTAAAAAAAATTAAAAGCCAGTTAATTGCATTGCTGACTTTCTTGCTGTAGTGATAAACTGTAAACTTTCATGAAAGTTACATTTACTCCAGCTATGTAGTAAAACAGCAATATCATATTCGCCAGATTCATCATTCATTTTCTTCCATATAGAGCAGAGTTTGAATTTAGCCTGACCAAAGTCAGCAAAATAAGAATGATTAGATATCGGTAACTGATAAAAATATTGATAAATAAGTTTGATGACCCCAGTTAAATGTTGAATAAGCTGGAATCCACATCAGAAAACCATTGTATGTTTGACACATTTTATAGCATGTGCTCCAAAGAGAGACTTAAGATTAATTGAGCATGAAAAGTGAACAAGCTTCTCAATATTCTGTCCTCTAGTTAAAAGTTGACATGCTCTGGTGAAGCCAAAGACAGCATCTGCTGCATTGAAGTGTATCTTATGCTAGAAGGAAACAGTGATTTATAATCTAGAAATAGATTAATAACAATTATTATTAATAATTATTAATAACATAACCCAGTATTAATGTCTGCAGGTTGGGGAAAAATACCTGACAGCTGTTCACCTGCAAGTGGTGATTTTATTTCTATACGTGTTTGCCACTCCAGAGTCAATGAAGGTGCTGAGTGCCTAACTTTGGTTCTTATAACAATGGAGTTAAGACAAGGAGATAAATCATAGAATCTGCTATCATCCATCTCAAGAAAATACCAAAGGAAATAATACTTGCCTGTATAATTTTTTTTAACTTTAGGGTCAAGAAATTGCTGTGATTATTTAAGAAACAGATTGTCTAGTGTTCAGAAAGAATTTGTCAAGTGGTTGGTGAAAAAAATCGTAACAGAAAAATATCTATTTCTTGGAAGGGCTTGAAGATATTCACTTCTCTTTCTTTTTGTAACATTCAGGATAGAGATTCATTTGGTCCCAAACACTGTTACATAATTTTTTATTACTGTTGTTGCATTCAAGTGTCAGTTGATGATTTGCATTGAGTTATTACTGGTTTATTACAAGTATAAGAAAAAAGATATATATATAACAGCAACAATAGCAATTTGAATTTAGTTTATTCACAGATTTTCTGTCCAAGCCCATTGGCATGTGAACACTGTATTGACCATACAGCACTGCACTTCATCAGGGTTGTTCTGCTGTTCAGAGGGACCTCAACAGGCTGGAGAATTGGATCCATGGGAACATCATGAAGTTCAACAAAAGGAAGTACCAAGACCTGCATTTGGAGAGGAATAACTCAAGGCACCAGCACAAGCTGTGGGCAAGCTGGCTAGAAAACAGCTTGGCAGAGAAGGCCCTGGGGGTCCTGGTAGACAACAAGGTGACCATGAGCCAGCAATGTGCCCTCATGGTAAAAGAAAGCAAATAGCCTCACTGGGCTGCATTGGGCACGGTGTTGCCAGCAGGTTGACACAAGTGATCCTTCCTCTCTGATCAGCACTGGTGAGGCACGCCTGGGGTGCTGTGTTGAGTACTGGGTTTCCCCAGGACTGGAAAAATGGACATATTGGACCAAGTCCAGTGAAAGGCCACAAAGATGATGAGGGGACTGGAACATCTGAGGTATGAGGAGAGGCTGTGAGAGCTGGGACTGTTCAGCCTGGACAAGAGAAAGCTCTGAGGGGTCTTATCCATGTGCATAAATATCTGGTGGGGGGTCTAAAGAAGATGGAGGCAGACTCTTCACAGTGGTGCCCAGTGACAGGACAAGAGGCAAAGGGGACAAACTGAAACACAGGACATAGTATTTAACTGTAAGAAAATGCTTTTCAGATTGTTCTTTTGTTTGTTTTTTCACTGTGAGGGTGGTCAAACATTGGCACAGGTTGTCCAGGAAGGTTGTGGAGTCTCCGTTCTTGGAGCTATTCAAAATATGACTGGAGGTGGCCCTGAGCAACCTGCTTTAGGTGACCCTGCTTGAGCAGAGGTTTGGACTAGACAGTCTCCAGAGATCTTTCTAGCCTCAGCCATTGTGGGAATTAGGACTTACATTTCCAGATGCTCTGTCCCGTTGTTTTTGCTAAAGGAAAATTGCAGGTGAAGAAATATGAACTTGAAAAGCATATGGTTAAGTAATATTTGTCCATTTCTAGTTACAACATGGATTTTGAGGGGATTTGAGGGACAGCAGGTAGTTAGCCAAGAAGACCTATAGTCCTCACACTGAGAGTCCCACAGTCTTGATCAGCTGCCCCTTTTTGAGGAAAAGAAGGAAAAAAAAAAATCAAGGAAAACACAGCTGGACATTAGGAAGGTCCTGTGGGTGGGTGTTTTTTTTGTTGGTTTTGGGCTTTTTTTAAAGTATGTTATGTTTAAGTTTTTAAGACAAAAGAATGCAGAAAGGCAGAGTCACGGAAAAATGCCCCCAGGCCTGAAAGGGAGGGATTCAGTTGCCTAAATATAAGTGTGTGCTGCCATTTTAAGCAGGTGAAATATTTCACTGTTTCCTGCAGCCACTCCAGAGGACCCTGGGGTTCCTGCGATTCTGTGCTAAATCTGTCACACCTGCGCAAAATTCTTGAATGTTATCGGGCATCTCAAGGCACATGTTTAGGGTACCTGTTTGGGATTCAGTTGTCTAGCACCTGCAACCATTCTGACTTTTGTGTAGCTGTATCAGCAGTGGACAGACTTATCAGATTCTTTAACACAGACACAAAAAGGCATATTTTTTTACCAAACTGTAGATAACTTTCCCATGCCTTTCCCATGCCACAGGGATCTGCTAACAGTCTGTTTTTTGTGTGCATGTTCGTACGCTACTTTGTATAATTTTTTCATGAAAATTGTCTCCATAATGAAGCATTATGCCTTAAAAATCCTCAGATCTCCTCTACTGCTAACTGCCTATATTCTTGATAAGTGAAATAATATCAAATAGACAATCTGCGTAACAGGACATGACAGCATCCTCAAAAAAAGCAGAAAGAAAATCAAATAAAGACCAAGCGCCCTCCCACCTTTCAGACCTAATTCCCAATCCTGAGTTTTAGCTTTGTTATTTCTTTTAATCTGTTTGGAGAAACCACTCCTGGGCAGGGCATCCTTATTGCAGGGATCATTAATTTGAAGAGAGGCAAACGAAAAATAGGGAATTTGTATTTCAGTCACAAAATGGATCAAAGAAAACTTTCCTAGGGCAAGGGGCTGTTGTCAAGATTGTCCTGAAGAAAGGAAAATAATTACAGAGGATTATCTATAACAGTAGTTCTCAGCCTTTCTTTCAGCTTGTGTACCCCAAGGCAGAAATACAGTGTGACTGATTATGATTACCACACACGCACACAAAGACCCACTCTCCTACGGATATATTTTTGCACGTGTTCTATAATGTCTTGTGATGTTATTCCTAAAAACAGGCCCACCATGCACGCATGCACATGCTCAGCTTAAAAATAATAATCCTAATGAAAATGTATCTTCTTTTCAAACTCCCAGGCAGTGTGACTCAACAAATATTGAAAAATGCATCATCTGCTTGGAGAATGATGTGACAGGAGATTCATTTCGTAGCTCTTCCTCCGTTACTGCTCACTGGAGCTTCTCAAAGGTCACCATTTTAAGGAGATTTTTCTGGGGAAACACTGATCCTTTCACTACCAATTATCCCTAGATGTGATGTGACTGGTGAAAAGGTATCCTTTAATTTTATTAACTTGGAGCACCCTTGGAGCTTGCTTGGGTAGTGGGACATTACCTTCATCTGTACTGACCAATAATGGATCCCATTCTCAAGGATCCCCAACCTTGCAGCAGCTTGTACCTGTGCGGTGAAATCTGTTTTTCCCCCAGATCCACGTGGCCTGATTCTTGCTGTCTATTGGGAACACTGTTTTGTCATGCTACACATATTTCTGAGTATCTAGGAGACCTGGATAAGTTGTCATGGGCTAAAACTGTGCAGGAAGCATGCTAGGAATTAACTATTATAACTTAAACACAGTTGAATACAGCACAGTATTAAGGTCCTGTTTAGATTTGTAGTGTAGACATAGCTCCTGAGACACAATAGCATGCTTAGCTCATTTCTAGGGTCTTGC
>VYZW01038693.1:41700-53851 GCA_013401315.1 Balaeniceps rex | reverse complement strand
GCTTGCTAATAATACCATCGGTAGCAAAACTTAAATATACATTGCTTGAGATTATTTTGTTGAGGCAAACTATTCAAAACCCACCAGCGTGTTTCCAAACTATCAACTGAGCAGTTATTCAAACCCATCTGACTCACTTGCAGAATAAAACTGTCTTCTCACTGTGGTACCCAAGCAGGATAAAAAGCAATTTAATTCAAACTTTATAGTAGGAACAAAGAGTTAATAAAGAAATGCAGTATCAAAAGTACTGTAAGTCTATACGTACGTACGTACGTCCCCTGTCTGCCATGGGTAAATGATGTCTATGCCTTTTCATCAGGCTGTTTTCCAGAGCACTCCTGTTGCATTTATCATTTTTGAGCTGCCATAAGCAAGGAATCAAGCTGTGAACCTTTCATCTTTGTGCTTGGGCTGCCAGAAGGGGACACTAGGTACCTCTTGGGAGTTGCCTCAGTCCCTGTTGCTATGGGAAGAGAAACATCAGTGCTGCTTCCCAGCTACATAATAAACCTCTTCCACTGCTTATTCCCTTCCTCCTTCACTATCATTGCTAATGCCACAGCTGACTCCCCCCAGGCTTTGCCTAGAATACTAAATTAAATGTGCTTGATGTTGGGTTATCCAACTAAAGGCTAATCAAATTAAACACAAAGACCCTGCACAGATCATAGAAGTGACTGCAGGTGGAGGAATCCAAGTAACTTAATCAGTAAGGAATGGAGTACACCTACAACTTCCAGAGCAGAATGGTTGTCCCCAGTGTGTGAAACCCACCAAGGTGACTCAACTAATGAAACTCTCTCCAGAACACCAGACAAATGAAGAGGGATTACTGCCTAAAGGGATACAGGACTTATTATGGGATGCTGGGAGGAAGACAGTTTTCAACAGAGCAGAAAGAAATGGGGGATTATACAAAAATTCTTATAGGGTGTTTTGGGGAAGGGACACTGAAGGGGAAAGGAAGAGATCAAAATAGGCTGGATTAATTTATAATTACAAATTAAATCTCCCTAACTAAAAGTTATACACACAAATAAGAGTTAGAAATGTGGCTATATACCCCATTGGTGTATTCATATTTCATAAAAGATTAATTCCCCAGCTGCAGCACAGAAAACATACACTGAAGCTCTACAGCAGGGTTACTGTCTAGAACTTCATGACCTTGAAACAACCAGAGCCCCATCACCTAAATTAATTACACTCTTTAATGGCATATTTATTGGGATACTTGATCCATAGGAAAGTGAGAAATTCAAGAAGAGAAGGTTAAGAAGTGCACTGCAGTGCAGAAACCTGAGGCAGGAATTCAGGTAGGACTTAAATGAAATTACTTCAAGATGTTTTCACACTCAGCTCCAAGGATTTCATAATGAGTGGGAGGAAAGAAATTGAACATTACCTGTTTTTCTAGAAAGGCTGAAATCTGAGAAACCCCTACATGAAGACCGAGAGAGTTTCTAAGTGGATTTTGGACATTGTTAATTCTGCAGAGGTCAGGCAGTCACTTGTTTTTGAATTAAGATTGCATTTGAAGAGAAATCTGCAGTGGCAGCTAATCTAGCAATTACCTTCCTGATTACATGTAAGAATATCTAAATGATGTGTCTATCTCCCATGATTGCACAAAAGGGTAGAACAAGCTTGTTTCAAGGTGAGAAAATTTGATCCTTTCCTGATAAGAGAGGTAAAGAGAGAGAGAAAGATTTCACGGAGTATGAAATTGGTTAGGGAAATATGCCTTAAGCACCTGAAGGTAGCCATGAGGGAACTAGAATGAGCTCCTTTGAATAAATCACCAGCAGTAATAGGCCTGCTTCCTTTAGCAAAATGACTTTTAGGATGAGTAGTAAAATGAAAAGATAGAATGATATTGGGGTGTAACTTACCCTAACTCTCATTTAGCTAAAGTCAATATCTTGAATATCACCTTATACAAGTATTGCTAGAAGTTTTTAATCACTTCCTTGCTTGATGGAAAAAAGCAGAATGATGATCTCTGTACTGAGCTACTGTCAGAAATGGTAGCTAGAAGGCTGCATTAACAGAAACCACTGTTCCTTGATGGCCATCTATTCTTCCCTCCCCTCAGGATTTTGGGAAAGGTACTTTAGATTCATAGATATGGCAGCTAAAAGGAGCAATTACCATCATCTACTCCAACTTCATGCCTCCCACAGGCCAAAGAACATCACCCAGGAGTTCTTACTTTGTGCTCATAATTGTTGAACTATAATGTCTTTTAGAATGCTATCTACTTTCGATTTAAAGACTTCATATTATTGTGAGCCATCCAAAGAAACTAAATTAAAAGTTGGACTTTATAATAGCCATTAATATATTTTTCATTCAGTCCATTTGTGGGCAAGAGTACTATTGGCTTGAGGTACAACTGTAGCCAGTTACATTACTGAGAGAGGATTTATTTTTAAAGAAGTTACTCAAAACATTTGACAATTTCATAGGCAGTCAGTGTAAAGAATGCCCTGTGGTATTACATGAGCACATCTATTTAAATCAGAAAACAATTTTTTACTAAACTGTGAAAGGCATTTTTGGGAAAATTGAAGAGTTCTATACATCTTGTTTACATGTTTTAACTATGGAGGTGAACTATAATGATATTGTTCTATTCTTGTTAGAATACATAGATTTCCCTGGAAAGATTTCTGATAGCTGTTGAGAGCTCTGCCTCTAACTTCCTCTGAATGCATCACAAATATGTGCATCAGTTTCTCTGTCTGTGGAAAAGGTATCACGAGATTTACCATGCAGAGATAAGAATATACTTTCCAGTGATTGCTAAATAATCAGCTATTTTAATTAGAGATAATGGCAATGTAGTAATACTATGAATCACTTTCAGTGTGGAAGCTTCATATTCACTTGTCTTCACTATACTCTATTAAAAGGCTGGATTAACTAAATAAATCTAAATGTTCATTATAAAGTTGAACTGCCGTTAGATAACAGCCTATAACCACAACTGTTGTTTCATTATATATTCAGCATTAAAATGTGTCTAGACTTTGAAAAACTCCATGCATGACTTCCTACTGAAACCTTATAAAACATTTATCCTCTGTCAGAAAGTTTTGTTCATCTAGAAGAACAATGACACCAGTGCCATTAACATCAATTCTTCCTTGGCATATCTTGTTTAAAACAGCAACTTCATTGATCACAGTCGTCGGGGGAAAAAAAGCTAAAATACTGATTCAAAACATCAGAATGTAGTTTTCTTACATTTCAGTTATTAAGAATAAGCTCTACTGTAAAGAATACATATTATAACTTCTTATTTAAAATGAAACCTGTTTTTACTTCTTTTCAATGACAAATAATATACACCACTATGGGCATTTATATTTAAATCTCTCAAAATGATTTTTGAACTTTATCTTATCTCCCTTTTCTGCCAATGATCTCAAGTGTCAACACTTTCATAACACTGGTACTAAGAAAATTAAAAAAAAGCTCAAAAAGTACTGCTTGCTCTTCAAGCCTATTAGTATATGCACAAATGCATGCTTATACACACAGAGAGCTACGTCAAAACTTTTCTTTCAAATACAGCTCTAGTTGTTCCCTAAATCATTGAACAGAACTGAATGAACATTTAGTAAGTACAATGAGTTCAAGCTGCAGGGTTTAAAGACTCTTACATATACTTAAAATTACACGCAAGCCAAAGTGTTTTGCTTGAAAAGGCACTTTAATAAAAAGTAAGTAGGAATAATATTTTTAGGTCCTGTGCTGAAGTCCATTGATGTTAATGGAAAGACTTGTGCTGACTTTAGAAGGATTTGCAATAGGCCTATGCTTTTTATCGTGAAATCTCCAAGTAACATGTTTAAATAGATCTGTAAGACTGCCAAAATTCAGAATGACAATCAGAAGAATAAAACCAGTGATGTTTAAGAAGTGACAGACAGGTAAACTGAAATGATCCAGACATTCCCGAGAGAATTTTCAGATTTCTACGTGCCATACACCTCTTGCAGCAGAACTAGTACAGACCTGGTTTCACATGTAGCATCAAGCATCTAGTTCTCATAAAGGAAAATTCATGGTCTAAAGGCTAGATGAGGTCTTCGGCTCAGAAGTCGTGGGGCATTATTATGTAGCTTTTCTCCTGCATGAATTTCTCAACCACTGCCACTTTGGGGGGCAACGTGTTTTCCCTGGCAAAAGTTCAGCAATACCTAGGTTCCATGTTGTGGGTGGCCCTGGTGCATAACGCTACCTCCCCGTTCTCATGAGAGCTCAGGCAATAAAAAACGCTCCAGGCTGCTAGATATTAACCATGTGGTTCACCTGCTCCGGGTCACCCTCTGTAATCTTGAATGTGAAAGATGTACTTCAAATGTTAGACTACTGTTTCTCTCCCCTCCTCCTGAGAGATACTCTCAACTCACTGATATTCATAAATAATAAAGGAACTTTAGATACGCCAAAGTCAAAAGTGGATACTTTATAGATGAAAGTGAACAGATAAAACACATGGAAAAAAAATCCCAAACTGTTTATTTAAATATTTGCAATATGCTTTATTTTGTCAGGTTATCAGGAAAAAAGATGACTTGCATTTACAGCTATGCGACAATTAGATGTCCATCTCTAGAGTACATTATGATAGACACAACTATTCCTTAGATCCGAGATTGAGTGGGACAAAGTAAAAGTACACACAACCATGTGAGAACTGTGTGCTTATCAAAAACATTCATGACTGTAATAACATGAAAGCTTAGGCACCAAAGCACCTCAGTAATTTGAATATACTTGCTTCCATTTTCAGTCTTCTCTAAACTGAGTTAGACTTTATGTACAACTGAAATCATAATAGCTCAAAGTATTTACTGATCAATTAGTATTATGCCTTTCTGCCACATCAAGGTACAAAAAAATTATGTAAGGCAAGTATTAATTACATGCCCAGTGATAAACATGGTGGTTTAGGCATGTGGAAATGTGACAGAATGAAGCAAATTATCTCTTTAAGGAAGGAGCCTGTCTCACATTAAATCTTTCCAGAAATGTAAACAGAAGTTTTATATTGAGAATCATATTTTAACCAATAAATTAATGGTGTAAATCTCAAAAGCCAATTTGAGATTGCCAACCTGGATTTTAACATATTTTACTTCCTGATACAGAGAAACAGACAAGACAAACTTTGAGCAAAATTCTTATTTCAAGAATTTCCATTCTGTTTAACAGTGGTAATCCTAATTTACCCCATTGTGAATGCTAGAATCAGGCCATTTGTTTAAAAGCTTTGCTTTGTAATTAGGTAGTCACACACATGCAGCTAAAACCAAAATCATAATATTCTATGCTGAAACATATAATTGAAGCCAGGACTGGGTCATGTATTCAAAAGCTACCTTTTGTCTTTTATACAAGTATTTTTAGACTTTTTTAGTATGCAAATACACAGATGTGCCTACATTGTTGCACTTCGCTGAATGAGTTATGTCAGATTAAACAAGTACTGCATCTTTGTTAATTACAATACTTAGAAGAAAATTGTAAAGCATGTTACCACACAGTTAATATGTGTGTTTAAAGGTCATATTTGTAATGGTGGGAGGAACTGGCTAGGTTATAAAGATCCATATTTTCCTATGGGGCAAGAAGACTGTTGCAAACCCTGAACTGACAATCATAGAATCATAGAATGCTTTGGGTTGGAAGGGACCTTTAGAGGTCATCTAGTCCAACCCCCCTGCAGTGAGCACGGACATCTTCAACTAGATCAGGTTGCTCAGAGCCCCGTCCAACCTGACCTTGAATGTTTCCAGGGATGGGGCCTCCACTACCTCTCTGGCCAACCTGTTCCAGTGCTTCACCACCCTCATTGTAAAAAATTTTTTCCTTATATCTAGCGTAAATCTACCCTCCTTTAGTTTAAAACCATTACCCCTTGTCCTGTCACATCAGGCCTTGCTAAAAAGCCTGTCCCCATCTTTCCTATAGGCCCCCTTTAAGTACTGAAAGGCCGCAATAAGGTCTCCCCGCAGCCTTCTCTTCTCCAGGCTGAACAGCCCCAACTCTCTCAGCCTGTCCTCGTAGGAGAGGTGCTCCAGCCCTCGGATCATTTTTGTGGCCCTCTTCTGGACCCGCTCCAACAGCTCCATGTCCTTCTTGTGCTGAGGGCTCCAGAGCTGGACGCAGTACTCCAGGTGGGGTCTCACCAGAGCCGAGTAGAGGGGCAGAATCACCTCCCTCGACCTGCTGGCCACGCTTCTTTTGATGCAGCCCAGGATACGGTTGGCCTTCTGGGCTGCAAGCGCACACTGCTGGCTCATGTCCAGCTTTTCATCCACCAGTACCCCCAAGTCCTTCTCTGCAGGGCTGCTCTCAATCCCCTCATCCCCCAGCCTGTATTGATATCGGGGGTTGCCCCAACCCAGGTGCAGGACCTTGCACTTGGCCTTGTTGAACCTCATGAGGTTCGCACAGGCCCACCTCTCCAGCCTGTCCAGGTCCCTTTGGATGACATCCCGTCCCTCAGGCATGTCAACTGCACCACTCAGCTTGGTGTCATCTGCAAACTTGCTGAGGGTGCACTCGATCTCGCTGTCTATGTCATTGATGAAAATATTAAACAGCACTGGTCCCAGTATGGACCCCTGAGGGACACCACTTGTTACCAGTCTCCATTTGGACATCGAGCTGTTGACCACTACCCTCTGGATGTGACCATCCAACCAGTTCCTTATCCACCGAACAGTCCACCCATCAAATCCATATCCCTCCAATTTAGAGAGAAGGATGTTGTGGGGGACCATGTCGAAGGCTTTTTGGAAGTCCAGATAGATGACATCCACTGCTTTTCCCTTGTCCACATGATAGGTTGTTGTCAAGTATGTGAGACTGATAGAAGAACAACCACATCGCTCATCATCTGACTTCCTCCAGACACCTAGGCTCCATCCTCCCACCTAACAGTACAATCCCAAGGTACCTGGAAGACAAATTTGGGAAGAGCTAGCTTTTACCTTGGCCCTTAATCATTTGCTTAGTAATACAGGAATTGGGATTTCTACTCGACATTATTTGCATGCTTACAAATGCTTAAAAATAATGCTTACAAAAATAATCTGAATTGACAGAATATGGAGGCTGCAGGAATGAATATAATTCAATGAAAGGCTTACTTAAGAGACCTTGCTTTACTTTTGGCTTTTGTGCTTGTTTTCTTTAGAGTATCAATAAAGGTTTTAGATGTTTTGTTTCATTTTTCTTGAGAAACAAATGAACAGATTATTGCAGTCTCAATTTTATTAGTATAAATTCAAAATATATCTAGTAGCTTCATACAGGCTTCAGATCAATTTTTGATACTTTACAAGCATAGCATCCGATGAGTTTCAGTCGAAATTACACATGAGAAGAAGTGAAAATTAGATCAGAATGAGGCTTTGGTCTATTTAAAGAAGGTGCTTCTTAAGAGCAGTTCTTTTAAGAGAAAGCTTCAGAGAAATACTGATCCCCACTCAGTTTTACCCTTTTGTTTCCAAAATCCTCTAAGGTATTTCTCTTACTTCTCCCAGGACCTACCTCCATCTATATCCTCCCATTTATTCTGTTTTCTGCACCATTTTGTCTGCATTGACACATAAGATCTCTTACTGCCGATAGTTCATTCCTTCTCGACACGTACTCGCTGAAACTAGCCTCCCTCTTTCTTTCCATCTCATTGACCCTCTAACCCATTTCTAAACATATCCTTGCCTTCTTCCTTGTCTACAGCTCTTAATTATCTTTGTCCCTCTAATATTCACTTTCTAACTTTATCAATTTACTATTTACAGCCACTCTGTAGAGCACTCCAGGACACAGCAATACAAAAATAAATAATATAATAAATATAGACATGGCTTTCACTGCTTGGGGGTGAAACATTTTGAAGTCAGCTGGAGCTGTCCCTGAATGATGGTTTCAGGTCCACACGCAAAAATCCTCCTGCTCTTACTCAGTCTCCATGGGTGTCATGGTTTAACCCCAGTTAGCAACTGAGCACCACACAGCCACTCGATCACTCCCCCACAGTGGGACGGGAGAGAGAATCAGAAGAGTAAAAGTGAGAAAACTCATGGGTTGAGATAAAGACAGTTTAATAGGTAAAGCAAAAGCTGCACGCACAAGCAAAGCGAAACAAGGAATTCATTCACTACTTTGCATCAGCAGGCAGGTGCTCAGCCATCTCCAGGAAAGCAGGGCTCCATCACATGTAACGGTTACTTGGCAAGACAAATGCCATCACTCCGAACGTCCTCACTTCTTCCGCCAGATTTTTATTGCAGAGCATGATGTCATATGGTATGGAATATCCCTTGGGTCAGTTGGGGTCAGCTGTCCCAGCTGTGTCCCCTCCCAACTTCTTGTGCACCCCCAGCCTGCTCGCTGGTGGGGTGGTATGAGAAGCAGAAAACACCTTGACTTTGTTTAAGCACTGCTCAACAATAACGAAAACATCCCTGTTTTATCAACACTGTTTCCAGCACAAATCCAAAACATAGCCCCATACTAGCTACACTAGCTACTATCAAGAAAATTAACTCTATCCCAGCCAAACCCAGCACAATGGGATGTGGTTATTTTGCATTTCCTTCAGGTTCCGTTTCTGTGAACATTTTGCCACTTGTAGAATCAGCTGCTGAACACGAATGCATACAGGGTATTAGCTAATTTTAGTAAATTATTTTTCTATTGACTATCATTTCATGCTGAGGTTTCTTTAACATGAATTTTTCAATCCAGCTCTTTTATTTTTAATTTGAATTAGATATTTGGACATAATATTGATTCTGGGAAATGTGCCTCTGTATTAAAATTTGATGACTTTAGGCTGGGAAAGAGTGGACTGCGTTGACTGGAGTTCCAATGAGCATCAGGAATGTAAGTGCTAACAAACAAATCCCAGGGCATTTACTAGATCTGGTCAAAAAGAATGCCACTTCCCCTCTGCTTGAGATAACACAAAAATGTGTAAGTTATCAAAATGTGTTTGTAGACAGAATTCTTCTGGAGTAACAGCAATCAGGGAAAAGATTATGAACCTTATTCTCTTTTATAAAGTGATTCCTTTAAGTCAAAGATGTTAAGACTTTATGTAGGCCTATGGGTTTCAAAAGATCTCTTTATGTCACTGGAAAGGTTGCCAACTGTTCTGTTATGCTGGTAAAGGAGAGACACTGTGGCACTTCTTCCAAATAAAACATGTTCTTAATTGATCTGGGCCACTGAATGTGTTCTGATCTTCCCAGGGTGCAAGGCTTAGCTCAAAACATGCACACATCAGAAGAGCTGCTAGTTTATGGAAGTCACTATCTGTTTAGTATTCAGCCACAAAAATTCAATATTTTTGTTTTAGACTACTTACAGTCAAATCTTGTAGCAGTTTGGCTGACTAGCAAATGCTTTTCCACATCCCTCACACACCTAGTGCAAGAAAAATAGAAAAGGTGGCAAGGCAAGCAGTGAAGATCTTTTTTCAGTGACACAGAAGTTACACATTCACAGTTATTATCAGCTCCTTTTCCTAGAGGAGAAGGCCAAGTCTTTCACTTAGGGATTAAACAAGGCCTTATTTAAAACCAGTGAAAAGTAAATATCTAACCCCTGCTTTACTATTTCCAGGGGATTTGAGCAGCAGACTGTAAATGACACTAAATGACATCTTAAGAGGGTAGAACAGTTATTAAATACCTGCTGTGGAAGGAAGGTTTCTTCTGTTTAGATGAAAAATTTAAAAGTTTCTTTTTCCTAAATCAAACGGTATTATTAGTAACACAGCCAAGGGAAATTAAATAAGAGCCCTTTTTAAAAATTACTTTTCATGGGAACTTACATTAAACACAGCCTTACTTTATTTTCAGTGAAGTAGGTTGTTTTGTCAGCTAAGAAACACTTGTTTATGGTAGCAATAAACTCTGCCATCCCGGACTGCTTTCCAAAAGACAGTCAAAAATCAAGTCCACTAAGGACAATAAGAGGCGTTAATTTACCCTCTTCCCCAAGCTAAGAGGAGCAAGGAAGGAGATATGGTTGAGTCACAATTTCTTTTCTGTACCGCTGTGGAGGTAGTTCAGCTATTAGCATATTGTGATGCTGTGTTCTAATGTCTGTCTTTAGACAGAGAACATCCTGCCTGCTCCCCATGAGGTACTGCTTTGCAGTACAGTTTGAATAAAAAGAAATATTGCCAAAACAATATAATAAGCAAGCTTGTTAGTTTAATCAGCATAATTTGAAAGTTTCCTTTAGTGCTTTTTAAGAGTTGGTCATTTAAATTAGAACTGTAAGTTAAGATTTTATTTAAGAAAGGGCATGCAAACGATGATGTCTGGATTGGGTGTACTGCAGTCCACATAAGGACACATGATGCTCACTTTCTGCTCTTACCATATATACAAAATGTAGTAATTTATAAGAAAAGCCTTATTATGGTTTGAAAGCCCAGGAAAGAATAATCTCTCTATCAAGAAATCAAGAAATTAAGCAATTTTGTTCTCTGAAGCATGTAATTTGGGGGTGAACAGAAGTTTCTTTTTAGAAGGACTAAAATGGTAACAAGAAAAGATGTCCCAAAGCATCTTCTAGATCTTTCTCTCTGTGGAAGCTTTAACTGTCAATGACAGTCTTTGCTTTGAAGCAAATTACAGTCATATTAATCAAGTCAAACTTCAAAGTACCACAACCATTTTAGTGGCTGTGGTTCATATATTAATTTTAATAGAGGGATTGAGCATTTTTTTAATAGAATAAAATATGAAAGAAGCTGCAGGAAGGGTTGCCTTAGATACATTCCTGCTATTTCCTCCTAGTCATCCTCCTCACCGCTCTCCTGCTATAGTCACATCATCAAAGGTCATATTAACCAAATGCACACATGTTTCATGAGCTAAGGTGATGAAAAACAAGAGTCAATCCAAATACTGTATAAATGTTTTTCAGGAAGAAAGACCATCCTTTGTCTGGCACACTACAGCTGTTCCTCTGGAAAGTGGGTGACTTCGTTTTTTAGTTCTTGTTTATGTGAACAAGAACACAGTAAGGAGACAATATGAAAGGGAACACTAAGATATGTGAGAAGAGGAGGACAAGGATTGAAAACACATGTTGGGATAAGCCTGAGCTTATTATCTTTTAGTTGCAACTGTTAATTGAATATATTAGATAGAAGGAGAAGCATGCCATTTTGTCAGGAAACTTTACTCAGCCTCCTTCCTAAGGAATTCATGTGGGTTTTTTGTTGTTGTTATTCTGACTCTCAGTTCAAATGGAGAGACAAGGTAAGTTTTTATTTAATCCTAAAACTTCCATATCTGTAGAAAAAAGCCAGAAAGCCAGATTTAAATGTAGCTGTTCAAATTCACTACAGTTGTCCTGGTTTCTCGGGAGGTAACCAATGCTTATGCAATGTCCATAGTGCTTACACCAATCTTAATTTTTTTCTTATATTTTTCATATCCGCAGCACTCACTAAAGTGTTTTGCTTTAGTATCCACAGCCTTCCAGGTATCACTATTAAAAGCTGAATTATCATTGCTAATTCTTTCAGATGGACATAATAGAGGAGGATGTGGATATTTTCTCTGATAGTGACACATCTGCCAATTACTTTACCTATCTTCCCCAGTCCATTAAGCTCTTAAAACAACAGGGGAAGGGGGATTTTAAATAGTTTCCTCCCAACTATCCTGTCTGGTCAGCTTTAGAATTTAGTTTGTACCACATGTCTCCATTTTAAATCTGTGCTGCAGTTTTTTTGCTGGGTATTAACCACCTCAAATACAGGAGTGTCAAAGTAGTAAAGCAACTTACTATTTTTAATACTTTGCACTGAGCAATAAATTCCTGTAGCACCTGGATAGCATATTTGTGTGAAAAGGGGTTTCCACAGACAGCAATGAAATTTACAGACCCTTTGCAAGAGCATTTAATAGCTAGCATTTGTGGCAAAACATCGGCAGTGAGGCTGAAGAGGTATCAAACAACTGAAATGATGGAAATGTAATTTTCCTAGTACGTTTCTTTAATGTTAGCAAATAGCATTTGGCAGAAAACCAAATAAAGATCCTATGACCTTAAATATGAACACTAATTACTCAATTAGAAATACTAAACCAAT